>JAHWFP010129889.1:43940-63565 GCA_023313725.1 Lithobius niger
GTTCCTGTTCGGTTCACAAACAACCCCCTTTATGGTATCATTCAAATCAAACCTCAAATATACACGTAGAATGATTCACAGTTGAGCCAGGGTATTTTGTACATTATGCCTACTGTTGTTTATTCCGATCACAGTTTTCGACGTTTCGATCACATTTTTCCATTTAAATATTTTCAATAACCGTTTATTTACTGTTTTTCCTTTCAATATTTAGAATTACTGTTTATGTTTTTCACTTCCCTACTGTTTTCAGTCACAATTTTTCCGACCACAGTTTTTCCATTAAAATATTTTTCAATAACCTCTTACTGTTTTTCCTTTACAATGTTTGCAATTATTGTTTTTGCGTTTTTATTTCCCCACTGTTTTCAATCACAGTTTTTCCATAAGAATTTTTTTTATTACTGTTCGGTTACTGTTTTTTCTTTACAATCACTGTTTATAATGTTTTAACCACTGTTATCGCAGTTTACCAACTTACCAACCAAAAACTGATTAAAAAAACGGCCAATAAAAAAATAAATTAAAATACCCATTAAAAATTAGTTTACAACGTGGTAAATATGTATATTTTAGGGTTTCTAACAAGGATGAAAGCCAACATTGGTTGAAAACGAGGAAATAGGAGGAAAACAAAGTCAAAATTGTGCAATTTGAAGTTTGATTTTTTTTAGGATATCTGTAAATCTAATCTAAAAAACGATGAAACTAACTAAAATAGGAATGAAAAACGAGGAAATCAGCCAAAACGCAGGGATGAAAGTCAATCACTCGGTTGAAAATGAGGAAAGCCACTAATTTTGAACAATGTTTACGATATTTGCAAAGCTAAAAACAGATAGGAATGAAATATTTTGTGTCTGGACACAAGAAGGAAATATACCTGATGACAGAACATCAATGGTATTCTGTCATGTTATTATTGTACTGTATAAGGTGGTAAACTTATACAGAATTAAGACTAAAGGTCCTATAAACATGGTTCTGGAAAGGCATCCATTTTCCGTTACAACTCCCAAAGTTTGAGTAAAAACTATAAAGTTTTTCCATAACTTTCCACCTAATTTTTCCAAACAATTACAATTGACACATCCTTCTTGCTAGTTCATTACTTCATAAGCTTTGCAGATGGTGAAATGGAGAGGGGGAGAATGGAAACTTTTGAAGGGTTTGACCAAACCTTAATGATGGATCGTAGTATAGCCTACATCAAAACAAGACAAAAAGGCTATTAGGCTGGAAGACCTGTTTTTTCAAGTTGCATAAAAATTCTCCATTAAACCATTCTATCTAGCTTCCCTGCAGAGCATGATTGTGTAGTGTCAAGTAAATGAAAATGAAAACAGTATTTCATGGATACCTCACAACACCATTACAGGTTTTGCTGGGGAAACAATTTCTTTCTCTGCATCTTGTTAATCTTCTTATCAGTCGAATTTCACCTCATTTAATCCACTTTGTAACAAGCCAAGAGGGGTTTGATAAAATTTCTTTTAATCATCACTCTTTTAACATCTTGGTGAACTTTCTTTATTCGCCGCACTTCTATCGATTTAGGTAACATTTTAACCAACCAAGTAGGTTTGTATAGCTGATTTCTTTTGATTTTCACTTTTTTCACATCTGAACTTTTTATGCATCTCGTTGAACTTCTTTTATTCGCTGCAGTAAAAATATTAAAGATGCCCCCTCCCGTACCTGCTCCGACTGCAAAGTTTTATGACCTACATTATGAAGTAATGAAAATAGAATGATGATGTTGTGTCAGTTGCAGTTGATTGGACAAATAAGGTGGGAGGTTATGGGTAAAACTACAACATTTTACCTCTGACTTTGGGGGGTTGTAACGGAAACGATGCATTTCCGGACCTATGTTTATAGGGCTCATTAGTGTTAATTTTGATCACACCCTGAAACCATTCTGTTCAGATATATCCTGTATTAAAAGATAATTGATTAATAACCAATCTAGTTGGCCCACACCATGACCATTTCATTGTAACAAAAGTCACACATCAATGAAAACCGTGAAATTTGGTACACAGGTCATTCTCAACAGCACAAACTAAACTAACGAAAAACTCTTGATGATCCGTAACCAACGGTCTTGCTGATCAAGCTAAAAGCACAAGAGCTAAAATGTACTTACTATTAGCAGAAATGCAAACCAAAAATCAGTGTAAAATCAGGTGGGAATTTTGCACATTGAGCGAATTTTCGGTGAGAACTGTAATCCTCAGGCCAATAATGAATTATCGTACATAACTCATTCCTAGCAATTAAATCAGCTAATAGAGCTTAAAACACGAGAGCTAAAATGTACTTACTATTAGCAGAAATGCAAACCAAAAATCAGTGTAACATTCAGGTGGGAATTTTGCAAATTGAGCGAATTTTCAGTGAGAACTGTAACCTTCCTCAGGTCAATAATGAATTATCATCTATAACTCATTCCAAGCAATTACATCAGCTAATCGAGCTTAAAGCACGAGAGCTAAAATGTACTTACTATTAGTAGAAATGCAAACCAAAAATCAGTGTGCTATTCAGGTGGGAATTTTGCACATTGAGCGAATTTTCGATGAGAACTGTAACCATCCTCAGGCCTCTCAAAACACTAATGCTTGAATTATCGTAATAAGTCATTCCTAGCAATTACTTCGACCCAAATAATTCAGATATTAGAAAAACTACCACTCAAGCTATTGTTGTGTCTAATACATGAATTAAAAAAGGATATCAAAAGCAAAGTTGATAAATAAAACTACCAAGTTCCGAATTGTTGGGCTCTTCATAGTAGTGATATCACCGCACCAAAAATATTTGTCAATTGAATTGCATCGAACAATACTTTGGTTGTTAAATGAAAATTATTGCATTGTTATCGAAAGTAGTGTTACACCTTCGAAGTGTTAGTCGGTGCGATTAACTTAACGAATATTTTGGTGTGTTAATATCAATCCTTTGAAGGGCCGAACGATTCAGAACTTGGAGGTCCTTTTTACCAGTTTTGGTTTTGATAATATATTATTCGAATTTTCGTTTGTTGATATCACTCCTTTGAAGGTGGAACTATTCCAATAAAAGTTACTGCTAGTAGATTCAAGTATTTTCAAGGATAAGAACCTGAATTTACCAATGATGAAAGATAATATGGTTGAAAAAGAGGAAAAAGGATGAAAGCCAATCTGGTTGAAAAAGAGGAAATAGGATGAAAGCCACCAAAGTTGTACAATTTTAGGGATGTATTTTTGGAAACCTGCAAACCTAATCTAAAAACCACGAAACAAGCTAAAATACAGGAATGAAAGCCAAGCTTGGATGAAAACGAGGATATGGGAGGAGAGCGATCAAAATTGTACAATTTTAAAAGTTACATTTTTAGGGAATGCTAAATACCAAACATTTAAAAAAATCTTTTAATGTACACTAAATTAAAAACCGAACCGAGCGTGATAATTTTTGAAAGTCGTCGACTAGATGTCACCAATGACAAAATATATGAAGCAATGAACCGAAAGGCAAGTTTATGTGATCAGTGCATGACCCACTGACGAGAATATCCCATTTACCATGAGAAACCCGCGTCAATGAAAATATGTGCAACGAGGAACAACGTTATCGGATTAAAAGTTAAATAATGTTACCGGTTTAAAGCTAAAAAGGCTAAAAAATTTAACTTTAATAAAAATCACATTTTATCGCATGAACATATTCACAAAATTGTTGTCTTATTAGCATATCACAATCAGGGCAGCATAGTTGGTTAGTAATAGATAAGAATTGAAAAAGGTTAGGAAGTTTAATAGAAAAGAGTTAGGAAGTTTATTGTAAAGATAATTAAGAAGCTTGTTAGTTATGTTATTATAGTATCCCATACCAGTATTTGTTTTGCTTGATGATATGATAATACGAATAAGAAACAATTTATCTTTAGTTTTAAGATTATGTGAATCCTGCTAGTTGTTCACTGTTTCAACATTTTTATAACTAAACACATATTTAATAAAAAAATCAATGTGTTGATTTTTTACTTTTTTACTATATTTATAAATAAGGTTTAAAGGTTTATGGTAGATTTTTAGTGTGACTATAATCTGTCGTCTTTGGGGAATGGTTATGATAAACAAACTAGACTGTTTAAGCTAAGGTCTAACTGAACCGAAGTCGAAACACCAAAGGGACATGAATGAACTTTCCTGTAAGGTTCCAGATATTGTGGTGTTGATGTGCTATCTAGTCATCCTTTCGTGTATAATGATCGTCTAATGTAATTTTTTTGTGTTTTTAGTTCCGTGAAAATTGACGAAAATTAAAACACAGAAGCACTACAGTATCTGGAGACTTACAGAAAAGTTTATTTACGTCCCTTGGCTGTTTTGAATTTGCTTCAGTTAACTGCCCACCCCCCGTTTTGGGCAAAAGTTGAGAAATTTCCAAAACCTTTCCACCGATTTTTACAAACCAATATAATTTGTATATCATTCTAGCATTTACAGTTATATCCAAATTTAGTGTTAAACTAAGATCTCAAAACTTTTAGGCTGGAGCAGATTTTTCCGGGGGGGGGGGGTGTACTTTAAAATGAAGCCCCCAGCATTCCATTTTTTGAGTTTTCAGTGGTTATAACATTATTATTATTATTCTGTTTTTTTCAACAGGATTAGACTTACTAACATTAGAATTAAATTTAAAACATCAATCACATTTTATCAATGTGTGGATTGGGGACCAAGGCATACCAAATACGCAATTTGGTACGAAACCAAACCAGTCATGGTAACTATGCATGATGAGTAGTAGTTTTTTTGGTTAAAATTATATTTACTCATTTAAATATTTACATTCGACATGGTTTTAAAGGGAAAGAGTTTAAGGAATTGGTAGGGTAAGGATTAAGGGATTTAAAGTAAACTATAATTTTAGGTCTAAAATTAAGTGTTTACTGTTATCCAATAATACTTATTTGGTTGTATTATATTAATAATAAATGCTCACTGAGAGAGGGATCACTCAATACAGTGTCAAATAGGGAACCTACGTAAATGTGAGAATGATCGTCAAAGGTCACAATCTTGCATTGAGATGTGTAATTTGATGTTTTTTTAAGCCATTAGACAATGTACAAATCCTGACGAAAATAGCCAAAATAACAAAACAAAGTAAAAACCAATAAAAATAATGCTGTATAATATAATCTGATAAAATGGCCAAATATAACAAAACAAATTAAAACCGGAAAAATAAATAAGGGAATAATGCATAAAATATCATAGGGGTAAGCGACAATAAGTACAGAAAACAGCAACCATAGGCTAAGGCCACTGCTCAAGTATTTGACATTGAACTTTAGTATCCCGACCCTTGTAACTCTAACTTATAATACCTCGGTGATCATCAGAAGATTATGTGAACAGAAATTAAGTGGAACAAAATGAGCCATTGAAATCAAAAGTCAAGTAGAGTCTAGGAAAGTGATAGACTCAAGGTTGAAAATGAGGGAAGAAACGAGAGATGAAACGAGTGGGTGAAACGAGCTGATGAAGCAAGGGGATGAAACGAAGGGATGAAACAAGGGATAAAAAACCAATCTTGGTTAAAATACGAGGAAATGGGAGGAAATCCACCAAATTTGTAAAATTTTAGGAATGCATTTTTAGGATACATGCAAACTTAATCAAAAAAGGAAAACTAACTAAAATGGGAATAAAAAACCGATGAAAACAGCGGAACAAGGCCGTTACATTTTTTGGATACATGCAAGGCCAATCTAAAAAACGAGGAAACTAGCTAAAAAATATGAATGAAAAACGAGAAACTCATGAAACGAGGAAGGAAAATGAGGAAGGGGAAACAAGGTTTGTTTCAGTCGAGTTCCAAAAATGTTTAAACCCGAAGAATGTTTCAAACCGATTCAAACCTTCTTTTCTAAATTCCATTTCAATCCGACTTTTCAAAGTCCTATTTTCTATCTAACACCCCTCAGAACCAGGAGAAGACAGAAATCTTCCTGTTTCATTATGATTTGATTTCTGTTCTCCTCTGGTTGTGAGGGGTGTTAACTAGCAAGGTTGGACTTAGAAAATGTTGGGTTGTTAGTTTTTTTTGCGAACCACCCCCATATGATACGAAACTCAAATTAAGGATTAGCTTCTTTCCACTATAATTTTCAGTGGTTAATATCTATTAATTATATAACAAAATTTCATAATTACCTGTGAAACTGGCATCGATGCAGAAGAGACAACAAGATGTGGGCCTAGATTTTGTTGTGCCCAAACTCATTGAATATTTCCCGCTTTGCAACTCAATTCTACATCAAACTTGAATTGTCGAATTTACCTTGAGTTTTCGTTTGACCGAGTTATAATGAGCTACGTCCACTGACTACCTGGTACATCGCTGTTCTGGTCCAGTTGGTCGCCCTTTATATAGGCTTTGGGGCGGTACAGAATATGCAAGAACTGACCGAGATTTGTGGGATTTTTAGCAAATTATGAAAAATTATAAACACAGTGAACGAAAGGCCGTGAAAATTTGAAAAATCTGTAGGACATTAACGTGGGCATTTTTTTTTCAGTATCTTATCTCAAGTTCAGATTGTTGGATTTCCACCGGATTCGATTGTTAGCCTAACATCTGATTACAGCAAGATGTGAAGTGGGATGAAAAAAAAAAGCATTAGAGTTCATATCCTCATAGTCACAACTGTGTGGTGTACACATAAAAACGGATTAGACTTCACCGGACACATCGAACTATAGTTTAAACTCTAATTCTAGGGAACTGAAGACTGAATGATTGGGTCGGAGAATGCAGTTTGTGTTTGAGATATTTAATGTTTGTGCACGCATAAATTGTGTATTATACAGTTTGTTTTTTTGTAGTCTGTAGTTGTCGTTTTATGTTTTGTTCCTTTTGTTTCGACATGCGTGTATGTGTTGTATTTTGGGGTTTTTGTGTGAAATGGCCAGCAGTTTGGGTTGTTTGATTAGCATGTATGCGTGTGGCACCTGTGTGCCCATTTCATATGGATCTTTCTAATTGGTCAAGAGGTTCAGGAGTTAGGGAGTTCCAAACGTCCAAATTGATTGTTTTACATTGTTTTAAACATTGTTATTATGCAACAATACCAAACTGACAATTAAATAAATTCGTGAATTTGCTGCAATAGTAATAAAATGCTAATCAAATGAAAAAAGCGATTGTTGTCTTCAAAATCTAACGAAACCAAACAAAAAGAGAAGAAAAAGAAATGGACCAGAAACTAGATTGGCGTGGGGGAACCATTACAAGTGTGTGTGGCGGGCAATGCACGTTACCGAAGTGAATTGTTTTAATGGATTAACCTAAACACGGGATTACTTGCTTACTGAATGCTGGATTTCTCAGTGATAGTTTTTTTTTAGTCTTTAGTCAAACACACGCCAGCGACTTTTCTGGGTCTGCGCCAAAGGGAGAATGACATGGGGCGACGTTTTTGGGGAGGGGGTGGCGGGCAAGTGTGTATGGGGAACATGTATGTGAATCCGGGTGGGTGCAGGAGTTTGGGGGTTAAAGTAATTATGGGAGGGGGATATGTTGGGGCCATTCACATGTTCGGTCTTCGGTTTGATAAATTTAAAACCAAAGACCTGAGGTGCTAGAGGGAGGGAGAGAGACCCAAACTATGGGAGTGCAGGAATGGAATCAAACAGGGTGTGGCAGGGTAACGGGAAGCAGAGTTGTGCTGTTGCGGGTGGGTAGAGGGGGTTTTGCCAGCATGCGTACGGCACAACTAGTTTAGTCATATTGTCCGTCCAGTTTTGAGGCTGTAATGCTTCAAAACCTAGAAGCACACTAATACTCTGCCCATCATGTTCAGATTGTTTAGCTTTTCGTAGAGGCTAATAATTGTTGGCGTCTGATTCAAGCGATTATCAATTGTCTAGGTAGACACCGCTTCTCTTACCCGAGATGTTAAACAGGCGTTTTCTGGTAATTTTAATGAGACAAAAAAAAAGCTTTGGAAATTATACGGATCAGCATCCTAATTATACCAAAGTGAGATTTTCTTTATATCGTTAAATAAACAATTTAAAATTATATTTTTCATAAGGAGCTTACAAGCAAACGCTTAAGCTAAAGGAAAGTTATAAAACGAGCAAAAGGAGTAATATCGTACAAAACCCTAAAGCTGTAAGCGTATACATCAAGTTTCGCCATAGAAAGTGGTGATATTAGAGCCAATATGGCTTTAAGTCCCAAAACGTAATCACTCAATCATAACTGGCACCTCCTTGATTGCTGATTATCAGTCAGGTTTGAGCAATCAATTCTTTGGAATACAAATTCTGATATCACTACTTTCTGCGGCAAAACTTGATGTGTCCTTTACACTTACGGTTCGATCCAAGACCGAGATGTAGACCAAAGGTTTAAAAACTGGAAGAATTAATTGAAAACAGGGCCATTTCACTTTGATTCACGAGTTAACATGTTTATTTCACAGCTGGAAAGCGGAACAATGTTAGCCAAAAGAGATAAAATGATGACAAGTTACCCAATCATTGTTTCATCTTGATGTTGTTAGCGGGTCAGTATCAAGGGCGCCCCACGCCCTCTTTTTGAGGTCCGCAAAAGTCGGCAAAACCAAAGCTGCCTTCGTCTGAGTGAAATTGTAATGCCGTCAGTTAAAAGTATTTCTAACTTTTATCAGACTTTATGTGTGATAAAAATTTACCACTATTTTATGGGCTGTACATAGTTCAATCAAGCATTTAGGATCATTTTTTTCCAAAATACTGGGCTGTTTTTCGGCCGATTTACCCCCCCCCCCCCACCTCACAAAGCTTATGATGAGTCTTGGAACTCCTTATGCTGGGGAATAAGAAAATATTATGTCGGAAGCCGATAGTCCATGAAAAAAAAGTGAATCGGCCTGGTAAAGAAACCTAAGCACAATCGCATATCAAAATTGATACCCACGGAGGAGAGGTGTGGAAGCAGAAATGCAAAATGAGAAATACTTCGCACCTAACAAAGGAACGAGTCACCATCTCTGACCATAATTGGAAACCACGAGAGGGGCAAGACCAACCGATATTAAATGGTTGCACTCTGCAGTGCAGCGAGAAGGAAAAAGTACGAGGGAGTAGTGCAAAAAAATAATTTACAACAGGTTACCAGCTAGATGGGTTGCCAGCTAGTATGCTTAAGTAACAAAAGTATCTACATAATCACTACCCCCCCTTTTTTTTCACCCTCCATCCCATCCCTTTATTTCACCCTCCATTCCAAGGTGAAAATTTTACCAAATTTGTGCTAAGCATTTAGTTTAAATGTCGGTGTAGTAAATTTTCATTAAAAAATAATTTTAAAGTATGGTAGGAACTTAAAAGTGGGAAAGTATGAAGATCAATCGTTTAGTATCAAGACGGACGGGGTGACACCCCCCCCAGGAATTATTGTAAACACTAATTTGTTCCCGTTCCCATATCTAATCTCACGCTCCGCTACTGTAGGGCATTTCAGACCTTTAGCTTTTACTACGCAATACCGCACACGAAAATGTCTGCGCAAATACCATCCCTCTTTTTTAAAGGATATATTTTACTAAAAGAATGCCCCACCATACATATCACTGGTATTTTGTTAGGATGCTTCCAGATAGCATTTTGAAACGAAGAGCAACCCTCACTCACTTTGAAAATCACTTTGAAACAAAATGAGTTTGATTTTGGAAGTGTTAAAATTAGTTCTGGTAAAAAAAAAACGTCGCATGCTAAACTGTGATGGCATGATTTTTTTAAATAGATGGTATTTTACATTTTTTTCACGTATTCAAAGGCAATGAAAGGATTCCCCCCACACTGCTGTTATTCGGGTTGTTATAAAATCTCAAGAACATTTTAAGACTTGAAACTCACTTTGAAACAAAATGAGTTTTTCTACTGGTTTTGGAAAGTTAACCCATAACTGCCTAGATACGAATGTATGCCTTCAATGTATAACAGTGAAAAACTAAGTCCCCACGCGGGCTTTGTGAGGGGGTCTCGGAGACCCCGAGCAAAACGGGCAGTCACAGCCCAGTGGTCAATGTCGTCGGCTCCAAACCAAGAGAATGCCGGTTCGAATCCGAGAACCGGCCCGAGTCCCTCTAAAAAAGAGGGGTCGGAAAGTTTTTTCAGGCGGTTAAAAGTTTATAAAAAGAAGGTTCAAAATTTATAAAAAGGTGGCATTTTATGAAAGGATCGATATCCCCCTCAACACACACACTGCTGTTATTCGGGTTGTCTTAAAGTCCCAAAAGCACTTTGAAACAAAATGAGTTTTTTTATACTGGATTTGGAAGGTTAAAAGTTGATTCACTCCAAAATAAACTCTGAATATGATACCATGAGTGTTAAAAGTTGACGTTATTTTGCGGTTTTTGCACGTAATTAATGAAGATCAAGTTACAGTGACAAACACATGCATAATGGTTGTGGAATTTAGTTATTTTAATTTTACTACCTAGACTATAGCTGGATGTCATTTCCCATCCCTGCATGTTGGACCTGCCCAACCCACTCCTTTGTATAGCACATTCCTCGAATAACCCAACCCCCCTCCCTGGAAGTGACGAGTCGGTGACGTATCAAGTGAGTAGGCTTTGACAAGAAAACGCAACAAGGTACGTTATTAATTTTTACAGTTATTCTAACTTATTAGAAAACCTGTTTAACATGGACAATTACATTTTTAATAATGTTGCATTCAAATTTTCGTTATTATTCTGTCAACGACACTGACGTTAAAATTGGTTTCGTTGTAATAAAACTAGAAAAAAGGCAGATACTACTGCCAGTTTAAATCATGCTGGTAACAAGATACTTAAAAACACTGCTACCAGTAAATCCAATTATTGGACCGTAAGAGAAACTTAAAAACGCGCTGCTGTCATGTAGCTTTCTCACTGGCAGCAACATTTCTAAGTTTCTTCCTGCTAGTATAACCACTCTTACAGTACATTTAGTGGGGCTTAACGGTAGTAGTGTTTAAGTTATTTGCTGGCAGTACACCAGCTTTAGAGTATATGTAGTAGGCTTACTGGCAGCGGTGTTTTAACGTTTCTTGCTTTCAGTTCACCACTGTGATAATACTCATAACGGGGTTTGCTAGCAGCCGCGTTTTGAAGTTTCTTGCTACCAACATAGTTTGCACTGTTACTAGCTACTGTTAAAAAAATTACGCAGAAATTTTTATGCGCACAATTTGATGTAATGCAACTTTACACTCAGGTAATGAATGTACCTGCCTCATTTTCATATGTTTTAAGATTACTAGTTAACAGTAAAATAAATAAGGACACGCAAAGTTAATTGTTTGGTTTACAGGTGCGTGCGGGTACCTTAAATTATCACGGTCATTTTTTTCTGAATCTTGATCTACCAGCTAAAAAATCTTATTTCCGCCAAATTTTGACCTTTTTTGATGTACCATTATACATTTTTAACCGATGCGAAACGAACTTTTCAGTGGTGCTAATTTTAAACCTCTAACCCAAACCCATAATTTATGTGGTAAAACTAAAAAAAACACTTGAGCACTATAAAATACCGGTAAATTATTAGCAATTTTTAAGCATCCTACATACTCTTTTAGCTTTGAGCTAGGTACTATTTTTAAGCATTTTTAAGCATCCTACATACTCTTAGCTTTGAGCTAGGTACAAATCGAAGAAATGTAATTAGTTTAATGTAATTAAAATGTGGCCTGGTGTTTCGATTTATAACTAAGCCTGTAAATCAAATCATTTTTGCGTAGCCTAATACAGTAACGGCTCCAAAACTGTCACGACCGTAAGCTGAAATGGCCCTCTAAAATGAGTTAAGAACCAGTTAGGACAAGAAACAATAAAAGTCCAAAAAATGAAAACTAACGATTCCAACTGTTTTTACACCTGTTAAAGTTCTAGGGCCTTTCTTCTCACTGCGACCAGCATTTCAATACAGAAAAGGTAAAATATGGCATGTTTACCTTTAAACAGGGCAGAAAAGTGTAATTTATCCAAAGTGTGTAGCGCCCCCCCCCCCCCGGGGTGATTTATGTTAGACAAAGGATAACGTTCACCTCCAAGGCTCACCAACAAGCCCTTTGTGTGACAAGGTAGCCTAATAGCTAGCATGACTGTCCCCAGCGCCAGAGGTCCGGGGGTTTGTATCCGGCTCAGTCATGTCGATTATGGCATGTAAATTAACATACGATTTCCGATAGGATATACCAAGCAAAATTGACCCTCTCTCCTCCTGGTGCCATGACTAATGCTGGGTGTGTGTCAAAAAAGCTACAGTACACCATTATTACTTTAATGTAATGGGACTTACTAGCAACTTGTGCCTTTTTCAGTGATGAGGCTTTCTAAGTGATGCCATAATAATAATGAATCATTATTACAAAATAACAACGGGGACGTGGAAAAAGCCGATGGAGAAGAAATCGGGATAATCTTTAAAAACACAGTAACACGATGGCAAATATAACTGTTGAAAAGGATCAGACTAGTCACAAACACAGTCCCAGCCCCTTGACGATATGAGAATTTTTATCCGATTTGATCACACAATTGTGTGATTAAATCGCTCAACTGTAACTGTAAGATTACCTCAGGCAAGAAAAACATTCCTATTTTTTACCTTTGAAAACAATTTTAAAACTGCATTACAAACCAAAATTCCAAAAATTTTTCCGTTTCCACATTTTCAACCAACAATAACTTTCATTCCGTTTTACCTCATTTTACCCTTTTAATTTAATTTGTCAGATAACCAATTGTTAATTTTTCTTGAAGGTTTTTATTATTTTAATGAGTGCCTAACAAATCTTATTTATTGACTTAACCGCTTAAAGTGGCTCTATCTACTGATTGAAATGCGAACGAAAATACTATGGTGCCTTCTAGCAGCAGTTGTATTGTTAACACTTGTAGCTTACTCACAGGTGCCCGAGAATGAACCAAATTTACACTCAATAATTAAGGATGTCGTGGCGTGTTTGTTTCGTTAAAAGAAATGCCATTATACATTCCTTCGCCTGGTGCAAGCTAGATAGTAATACACAGCGCTATATGTTGTCAGATTTTGTCCGCATTCAATCGGAGTGTCACTTTAAATCCATAAATGATTTGATTACCTATTTACTTTATTGACTCATTAAAAATAGGCATCTTAAAATCAAGGCAAAGTGGGATTGAAGGCTGTATTTCCCCACTCACTATAAGGCATGTCAGCTCACTGCCCTTTCGGCATTGGTGACAAGACACGCCAGGAACCGTCCAGTACTATACGACATAATAATCAAAGGGAAGTAATATCTGAGGAAAGTGGGGGAGCCGAAAAATTCGTGTTTTCCTACTAATGTCTTAAAGAGAAAGAATATCGAAGTATATAAATAGCAAGATCTGGTTCCGACTGAGGGATTTTCCGGGATACACTTTGCTCGTACACTAACTCCATTTGGTACGGTAACTGAACGGTTCCTGTTGTCTTTCACTAATACCAGAAAAACACAAAACTGACTGGAATTGCTTATAAAAGCATTACATCTGACATAATTAAAAGATCTTTTCATTCTTCACATGAGTAATGAAAATAAAGAAAGCATTTGGTACTCTACATACTCTGTTTCACCTCAAGAATAGACCAGATTGGAGGCGATGTTCAAAGAAGGCCAGCATGGTTTGGGCATGATAAGCCAACCAACTGACTTCCACAGGATTTAGTTTAAGAATTGCAGAGAAGTTCCGATTTCTACTAGGGTTTTACGCAGCAAGAAAAAGCTCTTAATTAGTTTTACAGATTAAAACAAAAAAATCTTATCTTGTTTGTTTTTCATTTCTAAGGTTAATTCTTTATCTGAAGTGTGCCTTACTTTTTTTTTGGGGGGGGGGGGAGGTAGCGTTGTGGAGGTAGCGTTGGGAAATAGCGTTGTGCTTAATATGCATTTTCCTTTTACAATTTTGGAAGGTTTTCGCTGACATTGTTTTATCCTGAAGTTTTTTCTTTTCATAATTTAATTGAAGCATAATTTAATTGAGGAAAAAAAATGTTAAATGTTTTAATACAAAAAACAAAATAACATTTTTTTGTAATAACCCAGGCTGTAAAACAAATTATTTAAGTTTTTTCGTGCTGCCCGATACCCTAGTAGAAATCGGACTTCTCTGCAGATCTTCGGCTTAAATCCCATGCAAGTCAGTTGGTCAGCTTACCATGCCCAAACCACGTTGGTCTTCTCTTGTTCAAAGAAGACCAACCACCCTCCCCTCCAATCTGGTCTAACTATAGGTAGAGAAGCCCTTGGCTATACACGCTTTAGTAAACCACACCCATCCCCTTTTCAACCAATGCCGACTGTACCCTGGGGCTAATCTTACTCTCCAGCCAATGACCTGTTAGGGAGTAAAAAGACAGAAACCTTCTTTCCCCACTGAACAAAATTGACTCGCCAAATAGTAAGACAAACGAAAAACCATGGAGCAGCAACTCGCATTTTAACTACAAGTAACCATGATTTTTCAATTTAATTTCAACAAGACTTTGTTTTCAAATTTATCGAGTTTCATTTTTTTTGTAACCCTCTGACTACCAAGGCTAACTTATAAAAAATACCATCTGATTTACGCGTAGACCGAATCATGAATATCTTTGTGTCAATCCCATTGTGTTTTGAAAATACGTACACCCGATGCATTTTTAAGGTAAGAAGGCAAATAATTAATTTCTCACAATTCAAAACAAAATGTAACGTCAATTTTTTACACATCGGATTTATTTATCATCGTATTAAATATGAACTGAAAACCAGGGAATTACTATGCTTTTCCAGAAAGTATTTCCAACAAAAATTATTCTAGTTCATATTTGCTCCGATAAATAACTGCTCATTTGTAGCTCACTCCCAGTGACATTGCCAATTTTACGTTTAGTTTATAATGGTATCGAGCGGGCTTGCCACTAGTCACTGCGTATAATTTAACATGTTTCAAGGCTGGGTTAACGACAATGAAATGGGGGGGGGGGGGTGTACCACGATCATTCAATAAATAAGTGGAGTGACTGATCGAATTAATAAACATGTTCTATCCTGCAAATAATTGTACTGTTTACACCATTTGTAAGCTAGGAAAAATTACTAGAAATCAATTTGTTTTGTTTTAACCGAGTAGCTTTCTAATCAAACAGTTCTATGAGTTGTATATAGTATAGTTTTTCATGGAAAAATACAGTAATTTTTGTAAGGGGTCAACTCTTATGCCAAAATCAGTGATCAAAAATTTTTTCCGCACCCAAAGCAAAGCTAGCATATTACTAACTAGTATTTTAGATAATACTTATCTTACAGGTTGTAATAAAGGTGTGTTCCTAGTAGTTTTTCTGAAGTTGCGTAACAGAGCATCTGTAATAAAAACATTACATTTAAAATTATTTTTACAAATATTATAAGTTTAAAACATAATATCACCATATTAATGTTTATAAATTTTTATATTAGCTGAATTTAGTGTTAAATTAAATTTCAGTTTTACAGTGAAGGTACTCACCTGGGAGAATGTGGCACCATGTCTGCTCTTGTGGCTTCAAAATTGAAGTTTGATTCCAAACGAATAAATTCTGCCTATTTATAGGTAAAATTATCATACAAAAAATTAACAAAAAAAATAACCAGAACCTGTTTCCAAGTGGAAATTTTCCAGACAGAACATTTCCACTTGGAAATAGGTTCTGGTTATTTTTATTATTCCATTTACGTAGGCGTGTTTGTGTTTATCTCCAGGTTGAATGACATTTTAAGGTTAAATGAAGGTTGATGCTGCATGACCCTTTTCAGGTTAGCGACACAACATGGTAAGAGATTTAAAAATGGTAATTCATTTTAGTCATTTAAAGATGATAGAATATACAGACCAGACACCTCTCCCATCCCTGTGTAGCAAACTGTGTTTATCTTTTAATGTGTTTCAAGTCGTAGCCATGATACCAGACGGAGAGAAAGAGGGGATTGAGGGAAGGGATAATTTTGCTAGGTAGTTCCCATCGAAATTTTGAATTTCTTTACACGCCACAGTCGACACGAGCACGAGACGCCACGTGGCACTTCTCAAAAAATGATCCAGATGTTGTTGAAGCTGAACTCAAACCCGCGACCTCCTGTATATTATGCTAAACATCGAGCCACCATGCCCCATTTGCAAATCGTATTACATCAGGCTTTTTTCAGGTGTTGTTTCATGAAACAACACTGAGGCACCCCTTCTCATCCATATGTTACAAACGGTGCTTAACATGGAACCAGAAGGTGGGGATAATTTTGCTAGGTAGTTCCCATCGAAAATTCTAAGTTATTTTACGTGCTACAGTTGACACGGGCCTCCATGCGGCCCTTCTCTTCTCGAAAAAAAATTATCCATATGTAGTTGAAGCTGAACTCGAACCTGTGACCTCCTGTATATTATGCTAAACATCGAGCCACCTTGCCCCATTTCCAAATCTCCAAAATACCAGGCTTTTTTCACCAAGCCATACGTTACAAACAGTGCATCAGAATTTACATCCTAACTTGCCTTGTTCCGTATACCAACCTCCTTTTTTTTATTTTATGCAAACACTACATCAATACAACCTGTGTGCTTAATTATTTGTGGTGGTTAATAAATGCTGATTGAGTGAGCTAAACAGTTGTGTATTTTCGGATGTTTTGAAAAGTTTCTATTTTACACTGGAGTTATCACGATGACCTTGAAGATAAGTGTCAAGATCAGTAATCAACACATGGTTATTTGACCCCCGTTCACCAACATACCATGCAAAGTTTCATTATCCTAATATTAACCATCTTTGATTGTCGATCCTTTCTGCCCCACCATATACAGGGCAAACGGCACAAAATACAGCACAAAAGTGAATTACAAAGTTGTACGTGAGCATTAAGAATGACAAACTACAAAAACAGATTGAAAATCGAAGCATAATTACAACAGTTATGAGGAAACAAAATAGCAAAGGCTTCCCTAAACGTTTTAACTGCCATGCAGTGAAGCTTAGGGGCTTGCATTTACAAGCGAGTGCACAAGTTCCGAGCCTTTAACACATCAATGAATGCAGTTAAATTTCAGATACCAGTCAACGAAAACTGATGCCAAATAAGCCTAAAGTAATGAGCCATCATTAATACCACAGAAAGTCACGTTCGGTATGTGTTTACTTTCTGATTTTACATTAATTTTTTTTTTGTCGCAGACTAATGACCCATTGAGTGATTGCCAGATTGGCAGCAATAATCGGCCAGCAATGACAAAACACATTTTCGTTACGAATACCCTAACCTTCGTCCAAAGGAAGGAAGTAAAAATTACAAGTTTATGGTGAACAGCAATCAATTGACACGATGAATTTAAGTCATTTGCTCATTGTCATAGGTGGATTTATATTTCTGCCACCAAGGATTATGCAAGTACCGGCTCCAACCCCACACCCCCACCCCCATCCCACGGACCCCAAAAAGTGCTTTCATCTGCTATTATTTCAGGAAAAAAGCAGGATATGGCTATGTACGATCAGAATACGCCGAAAATAAGGTGGGATAAATAAGTAGGATAAATTGTTTTTAGGTTTGGCCATTCATGTGTGAAATTAAACTTATTTTTTGGGGGGTGGGGAATTGTACGTTGTAGTAGTAAGCTAGTTGTAGTATTATTCGAACGTACGTGTTACCGACTGTTGGTCATTACCTAAATAACATGGGGGAGTGTAAGGGACAGGATTGAAAGTAACCCCAAAGAACGAGGTGACAAATCTTTGAAAAAATCTATTTATTCGATGTTTTCTCTAAATGTTTCGCTATACATTTCACAAAACAAGAAAAATAATTGCATTTTAACAATAAAGTGATCGTACGTGTTCTAGTAGCAGGGGTTCTAAAGTTGGGCACAATTTTCCATTCCTGCTCAAACAAAATGTTTATTTTGACATGCAGATACTGGTACTTATAAACTATGCAGCGCTCCATGAAACGTTTTTCCTGGAAAAAAAAAGGGTGCTGAAAGTCCTTTTTACTTTTTTTTTTGGGGGGGGGGATTCTGCTTAGCCCCCAGAATGGTAGAAATATGAATCGGCCACTACCAATTAGCCAGTTCAGAATAAAACTGTAATTTACTCTTAATTGGAAGTAATTTGTAATGCCAAAAAGGTCTTCCTCATGAAGGTCTTTGCCAAATGCCGGAAAGTAACTTCTTCAGACCAAGGCCAACTGTAATAGAAATCAGGTGACTCACATTCACACACAATACTAGTTCAAGCATGTACTAGAAAGAAAATACTTTTTATCGTAAGTTTGATAAAATCAAACGACCCGGGGCCCTGAAAACGAAATCCACTGAATCATCTGAAATCTTTTGTTGGATTTATTTCCGAAGTTATCGTTTTATTTAAAGTAATGCAATAATACAATGTAAAGCCAATGTAAATTTTTTTAGTTAAAATCTTTACTAATAGACTACAAAATTCTACTTTAAGACTGCTTAATGTCATCTTTTGTGTGGTGTAGCTTCAAACCTGAATTGCGACGTGCTTTGCATAAAAGAAAGTTTAACAAAACCAAAACACATTCTCACCTGTCCTTTCTCTTTTTTCGTTTAGAAGGTTAATGGGTTAGTGCTCCTTTAGATACAATGTTGCAACTTTTGATTAGGTGGGAGACTGGTTTCATGTGCGAATAATTTATATTTTTTTTGCAAGCGTAATCACTAGAGTTCAATGTGAAAGTTCTCTACGCACGCCTAAATTACAGCGTATATCCTGTTGTCTAGACGTGTTTATTTAGCCGCTCTAGGCGATCTAAACCTCTTAAAAGAGGTTTAGATCTTCACGCTCAACTTTCAAACTTCCAGCCTAGGTCTAGATTAATAAAAAAAAATACACAACAAATGCTACGCAAATTCAAAAATGCGTAGCAATATCCAAAAACCATATGTCAAACCCCTCTATGAACGCAGTTAAATAACTTAATATTTTCACTCTTACTTAGAAGTTTCTCTATAGATATATATTTAATAACGTCATATTTGATGTGCAGCTAGAGCCACTCGTTTAGCTAGCTGAAATGGGCACTGAAGGTGATATAATATTGAGCCAAGCCAGCATAACACTGTTCCAACATCTTTCGCTGGATGTTCTCAACAGAAAGGAACTTTGTTTTACTGATTGGTTCCAAGTTATCAATGTAACGGTTGCTATTAACATTTAGCATCCTATTTCACGATATCAGTCCTCCTTTAGCAATCAAACACGACAGTATTGTAAAAATGGTTTAGACTGAGATCAAAAAGGAGTGATATCGGATATCACGTCTGCTTATGAATTAAAGATACCATGCTTGCTCCAAATATTAAAAAGGAAGTTGCAGCCCCGATTAAAATTAAGAACAGCACCGTAAGCTAGTTTTGTTTAAGTGAACAAATATTTTTTTCATTTTATTCATGTTATTTGCGATTTGAAATTAGAAACGACATCACAGCCTCGATTAAAATTGATGTTTTCCTCGTCAGTCTGAACAGTGCAAACTTTTGTTGGTAGGTAACTCTCACCCTACGCGACTCACATTGATAC
>JAHWFP010129889.1:63965-94241 GCA_023313725.1 Lithobius niger
ATTTGTCACTAATTGAGCCCATTTGGCAACCTGTCCTATAATTACACGTTTGTCTTACCCCATAACTGTTCCAGATTCCAAAATCACTCATCGCACACTGAACGTATACCAAGTTAGCCATAAAAGGTTCTCTACTTTTATTTCTGTGTTACTCAATTCCGAAGTGCTCCTCCATCACCGTTCATATCCATTTGTGTATCTACAGGGTAAAAGAATGCCACCAACCCCCAGCCAAAGCCCCCCCCCCCCGAGGGGGGAACAAAATATTTAAACTTACAAGAGGCACTTTTGTAGTACAATAGTTTAACTATACTTTAAAATGAGTTTCGAACTTCCTCATCGATCCATCCCCAATCCAAAAATATGGGCCCATAAAAAAAAACAAAAGAGCAATGCAAAGGAGAAGTTGTTTGAGAGACGTTATCTAAAAGTGCTGTTCGTTGTTGAGTACAGAGCCTTTCACTAAGGAAGGAATAACAATGTTGTCAACAATGGCATGTTCGTCATTGTTGACAACATTTCGGACCAGAAGAACGGCAGCACGATTCATTCTTTGTTGTGTGCGTGCTGTGATATTGTTGTCAGACTGAGATTGTGAAATTGGGTGATAAATAGGTATCAGCTACTTTCCTCAGAGAGATACAACTCCTCTCACTACCTCGGAAAAGTGGCTGCATAACACACACTAAACATCTGTTACATAATGCGGATACGGCCGTACTATCAATTTTAGCATCTGGCATGTGCATTACTTCTCCAGCTGTTATACGTCTGAGACAATAACAAATTATATATAGTTTCATATCAAACCATTATCCCAAGAAAAAGGTGAATAGAACATGTTTTGTATGAAATTTTGTGTACTTTAATTTTGTTCACAGCTGATTTTGTCATAGGAGTGACGAGAAACGAGATATATGCGAAAAACAACAGGAAGCATTTTTCCAAGATGGCAGCCATTTGAGACATCTTCCGGCACATATATTTTTCTAAACTTTTAGTATGTTGTTCATCAGGTCTTTCTGAGGCAGAAATAGCAAAGTTTACTTTTATTACAATTAGTTCCGCCCCTTTTCGCTCAAATTGATTAGCCTACAGTGGCAGAATCAACACGACGTGCGACGGAGACAAAACAAAAATGCCACCTACATAGCTGCCAAACAATGATGCTAATTGAGAAATTTCTTCAAGTTTCTGCGACACATATTTTAGTACCTACAAATTATCTCACAAAAAACTTTCACAAGTATGAAAAATTCTCTAAGTAAAGGTACATTTTCATTTAGACTAAGCCTACTTATTATTTCACAACTTTTTGTTCTAGTATGTTGGCTTTTGTCAATGAACCGTCATTACATTGGGGCCTTTGATCATAGGTTTTTAAAGTATTTCTCACCATATTGCAAACACACAAATGCATCCAAATACTTCATTATTGTTGTTTACGACCACATATCATGTGTCTACGTTACGACATAGTCACACTGTTAGCAGGTATCCAACTGCTATTGTGTGTATGTGGGGGAGCACGATAGATAGAATGAGAAGCAGGAGAAAAACTGCTCCCCCCCCACCGCACCGCACCGGCGGTATTTTGTGTTTAACTGCCTGTATTTTCATCTTGGAACCCACACATATAATCTCCGCATGAATGAGCGAAACACTGTACTGAGTAACATGACATGAACCCCCCTCACAATCCACCTGTACCCTCTCCTGAACTTCCCCATTTGTCCATCCACTCCCCTCCCCAAGAGTCCCGTTGTATTTCGTCTTCTTAAGAAAGTAAATCCCACTTCTCAGTTATCTGTATTGTTGTTTCTCCATCTAGATATCAAAACGATAAATCGGCAACAACGATCGTGAATGCAATTATCGTTACTCAACCAACTTTGAAACTATTCAATTCGGCTCTTATAGCCAGCATTATTAAAGTTTTTGATTTCCTAATTCGAGGCATTGTTTAAAGTCCATTCTCGCTTTCATCGCTGTTAGGATTCTACATTGTAAGCGGTGGCTTCATCTTAAAGTCGTAACAGAAATCAGTATTGTTTGGCTGCTACGTTGTTATTGTTGGGTCGGTTTTTTTTTTGGGGGGGGGGGGGAGGGGGTGATATGTCACGGCTGGCCTTGTCATCACGATATGACTAATAAATTCGATTCTTCTGAAATTAATTTATGTATCATATTTCTGTTAACTAAAACGCTACAAAGAAAGTCAAAACAAGACTTGGTATTCCTTTTAATAATCCAGATAACTTGCGTAAGGCCACTGCCTACCAAAACTGACAACAATACTCTGTTCACGAATTGAGAGCTTTCTTATTGGGAGTGCTCATTGTTTAAATCCTCGTTGTCGCCTGTTGTTAAAGTATTTACATCAACTTTAAACTTTCAACAGGGCGATGGAAAGTGCAAATGAATTTTTTTATGAAATAAGATTCATGCCTCCTTAGCCTAACTAAAGTTTGTACTTACAAACTACAACTCAAAAATATGAGCAAACCTTTGTTACTATTAGTAAAGGTAGCAGCTTTTACTGTAAGGTTTGGCCTTCGGCTCCCATGTTAAAGCCAAAATTTAGATATTAAGTTAATGTTTAATTGATTTGAAGTCAAAGAACAAATAGAACAAAAATAAACTTTCCTGTAAGGTTCCAAATTCAGCAGTGTTGCTGTGCGGTTTAGTCCATGTGAAACCTTACTGCCATTATGAAACCATTGTACACGTAAATAAATTAAAGTCAAGAGTTCAAATTTCAACTTTTCATGCCCAAACAAAACGAAGAAAAATCTAAGGTTACACAGCAATTAGGCTACTTTTTGCTAAATTTTTCAGTGTTCTTCATTCATGCCAATCTATTCCGTTCATCACCCTACCGATGACACATGCATAATTTTTCAAGATTTTTCAAGATTTTTCAAGCTATGTTTCATGCATGCAATTACATTTCCCGGGTTATTTTTAGATTTACAAAGTCTCGCACCAATCCTCAATTACCCGTAGAGCTGTGGTAAGCTCACTAAGACGGTTAGGTTTTTAAGCATTTTCCAGCGATGTCGTTTAGCCAAGTAGAACGCACCAATCATTAGCTGAAGAATCATGTGCAAATAATTAAACAAAAACTAACTAGTTTGATGTTTAAGATAATGCTTAACTGGTTCGAAGTCAAAACAGAAAAGGAACAAAAATAAACTTTCCGGTAAGGTTCCAGATACTGCACTGTTGCTGTGTTAGTCCACGTGAAACCTTACTGCTGTATTCAAATATTTTTATCAATTTTACTTCTTGTAGACGGTAAATCAGCTAATGATTAGTGTATTCAACTTGGCTAAACGACAGCGCTGGAAAATGTTTGTTTGTTTTTTTAAATAATCGCTGTAGTGTGCTTAGCACAGCTGTACATGCAATTCAGGATTCTTGTGATATTCCATGCTGGAAAGTACTTAAAAATCTTGAAAAATATATATATGTATTCATCAGTAGGTGACGAGGTGACAAATTTAATCGAACACCTTACATTATCTTACCTTTCTTTGGTTATAAAAGTTGAAATTTGGGCTCTGGCTTTAATTTACAGGCTGTACAGGAAAATTTATTTGTGATCATTTGCTGTGTTGACCCTTCGGACCAGTTAAACCTTACATTAAGCATAAAACGAGTACGTTTTGTTTTCTAATACGTACTATGGCATACAATGCAATTTCGATTGAACCCTAACGCTTGAACCACTTGGCCAGTTAGGAAAAGCCTTGTGGGAAGGGCTGATTTTACAGAGCAATACCTGTAAAATGAGCTAAGATCCATCTTTAAAGGATAAAGTTTGATTTGTAGAGAACTAGCCAGAAAAAATGTCTTGCCAATAACAACAAGACGTCAAACAAATAAAAATCACGATTCCAGCTCAAGTCCAGATCCTCTGATATGTCAAATCAGAAATTAATAACACGTCTTCTGTTTACGAGTTCACCAAGTCCAATCAAGTTCGTTTGCAAAATTTGAGTGGAAATTATTGAAATGTAGCAGATAAATTAAGCCTTAAAATTTTAACTTTGACGTGGGAGACCGAGGTTAAACCTTACAGTAATTGCTACTTATTAATACAGCTACAGATTATTGCCAAATGGTCAGGTCTAGTTTCGCTTTCATGAATGTGGCTACAAATACGTTTCCAAGTTTGTTGACCACAAAAACAAAACACCGAAAAAATCTCCACAGCACACAAATGAATTTTAATAGAATATCGTCCTCGATCATTTTGCAAACCTGAAGTAATAATGCTGTAAAAAAGTAAATTGGCTCTCAAGTCTCGTCACATGCCCCCCCCCCCCCCACACACATGTACCTTTGAATTTTTTATTCAAAAAATTCAGCATCGACATCGATACATTTTCTTTTTTTGGCTCGTTGAACTCAAGTACTGCATAGAATCGAATGATCACCTAAGTGATAGATGATGTATCTATCATTTGGTGAATATGCACGTTTTAAATTCAAAACTCGAGGATTTAGTCTAAATTAAATTTAATTATAATTATACACGTCCAGTTGTTTCTGGAGTTGAATAATAATTTTTTGATTTTAGTTTTGAAACCAGCTGACTGTTCTGATAGCATAGTCCGGAACTATGCTTTTTCTTTCACTGGCCGAATTTTCCTTCTTTGACGATTTCCAGTCGGCCCCCCCCCCAAAAAAAAAAAAAAAGAAAATGTAGTGGAACGGTACCTTGCTCCAATAACAAACACTAGTTATGTAGTGTTTTGTAAATTAAAATAACAATATTATCCACCCCATTCCCACAGATGTTACCTATTAAACCCCCAATCTCGGGCACATATTGTTGTAAACTGTGAGCTTATTTTCACTTGGCACTTTATGGATGTTGAGATTTAAAAGTGGAAACTGCATTGTGAAGTATTGCTTGTAGCCATCAAAACCATTCCTGAACAAAATCTAGGCATTCCTAGTTTCGAAAAGGCTCTTGACTTATGGGGGCTCTTTGATTGCGGTTGGCCCGGGACGTAGTTTGGAGAATTCTGGTTTAAACTAAAGGTTGTAAACCTCCAGAAACCAAGGTCCACCAAAGTCATTGTGTGTGGTGGGGGGTGGGGGGGGTTGGATTGTGTCTAAATAGTGGTAGGGCAGGGTAGAGTAGGGTGGTTAGAATTCTGGTGCACCAATGGTTGAGACGAGGAATGGTTTAGTGAATAACAATTTACTATATTCGGGTTTATGTATTCACGGGTCAAGGATTTTTGGGTCTAGTTAACTTACAGCTGCCTATCAACAAAGTTCAACACACCCCTGAAAGGTTTGAAGGTGAATCGAAGGTTTTAAGGTTGAAGGCTTACATTTTCAGTACAATAACCCTCCTAGTGTAATGTAGTAATACGTTGTTAGTGAAATAGCCTAGGAACAAACAGATCACGTGGTTCATTCCTGTAGTTAGTATAAATACTGCTTGTACCAACTTCGTTCATCAGTCTGATCGCAGTTTATCCAGTCACCAGCATCTCTTCAACAACCGACCTTCTAACAAAACAATTGAAAGGTAAGAAATTTTCGCAATTTATTGTTACAATTTTATCATACTTTTCTATGATTCTGGTATACTTAGTAAACTGTAACAAACTCCATGATGACATTTTTTCATCTTTATCGACATTTTTAAACAGAAAATGTCTTCTGAAATAGTTTCATATCTGATAATATTTTGTGTATAATGCTACCTGTACTGTATTTAAACAAAATTTTTTTAGTTTGCATATATAATAGTTATATTAATAGTAATAATAATCTGCCTTTTGAAAAACAATACAGGCACGAATTCAATTATTGACTTGGGTGAGCAAGCAATAAACAAGTTACAACTGACATTTATTGTTAAAATTTACTCATTATGTTAGTAATAATATTCAAATATTTAGTTTACATTTAGCGAAAATTTTTCATTGGTAACTTTAATTGGTTTGTATTATAATATAACGACTTTTCATGTGTAATACTACAGGTAACCGGGTATTTTATTGGAAATGTAATTATTCAAAACTAAAACCAAGGTAACATTAAAAAAAACCATGAGGGTAGAGTGCATCATATAAAGTGGTGATATTAATATTTAGGGCTGACGCCAAGTTTTTGCTTCTCAGCCATGACCAATGTCTTAACTAACACCTCAGTGATTGTTACTTAAGCTTGAGTGATTATGGCTTGAGACACAAAACTTCTCGTGGTAGTCGGGTTGGCTCTATTAGACCAAGGAAACAAATAATGCGTTCTCAGTCCCTGCGTGGTGGTCAAATTCCCCCCCCCCCCAGCCATCATCTTTTATTTGGTGTAGGCAAACTCATTTTATCATTGAACAAAACAATTCTTTTTAGGCTAAATAATACTTAGGGCTGTCATCAAGTGTTTGCATCTCAACCATGATCACTCAAGCTTAACTAACACCTCGGTGATTAAATGATGTTAAATGATTGTAAATATGTTTGAGGTGTGTTAAGTATATGTAAAGGCTGTGGAAAGAAATATGCTTGCTTCTCCGTATTTTCATTCACTAGGTTTTTTTATTTTTTATTTTATTCAAAGCAACGCAGTAGCCCCAAAACACTTAGATCTTAATGCTCCCACCTTCGCTAGACACACTATCAATAATTAGACTTTTCCATTAGAGAATTCCTAATGGAAAAGACTAATTAATTGCTAGTATCATTAACACTTTAGATCTGCAAGTGCTTTAACTTAATATAAAATATAATAATTAAATACCAAATTGAACTAAATAATGCTTATTTTCACTAGCTTGCCTTGTACAGTAACAAATTCTGCTTGTTCACTTGCAAGTAAAAATAGATGACCAGATACCCTCGTGAGAACCAACCAATTTTTTTTCATAACCTCAGTTGAGATATTAGAGTTAAGGTTACAGTCTATCATAAAAAGCCAGTTTGTGTAGAGTTTGATTTTATGAAACCAAACTAGAATCATAAGTTGATAGTGATATTGGTTACTAATAATTATTTTATTAAAACAATAGTTTAAATTTTCCAATAAAATTAAAGGTCATTATTAAAATGTGTTCAAGACTAAAATTATTTAGTCTTCAAACATTAATGCTAGACTAAAATAAAATAGTTAAAATAATTGCTATCTCCATTCAGCATTAATAACAAAAAAACTTAGGAAGAATAAACCATAACTATAGTGCATATACTGTTACCATTAATTCACGTTACATTTTTAAATAGGTTTTCATTAATTATATTCTAAAAAAAAGGTTATTATTAATTTACAGATGACTGAAAAGCTACACGTTGAGCTACCACATGGCATTAGTGTCACTGTATACAGTGAAACATTTACCAATATTAAATTTAAAATGGTTAATAATTTAGAACAGTTTTACACCAAGAATGGCTCAACTGAACTAAAAATTATAAGCTCGAACGTAGAGGTAAACCTATGTTCCGTAGATTTCTGGATCCAAATCATGCACCATCATAATCTTAACGACCAG
The DNA here is from genome assembly GCA_023313725.1 of Lithobius niger. NCBI lineage: Eukaryota > Metazoa > Arthropoda > Chilopoda > Lithobiomorpha > Lithobiidae > Lithobius > Lithobius niger. Next base: position 71,482 of record JAHWFP010129889.1, read on the forward strand.
TTTATTGCTTTAGCTTTCAGGGTAAATAGGAAGCCACTTATAATATTCTTTAATTACATGTCATATTTTGCCAAAAAGTCAGTAGTAATGATTAGCTGTCCCTTTTGCCAAGATAATATCACATCCTTTGATATTGACCTGCATTTGTCTGAAGAAAGTACCAAATTAGGTGGCATTTACACTCCGCTTTGTGTGCTGTGTGTGTACGATACACTAAATGAATGTGTATGTTTACTGCACAACACGGTTTCTTCAGCATTAAAGTTGGCCAAAAGAAAGCATACTGAAAGGCCATTAGACGATTGCCCAGGAAAGCGTAAGAGAAGGAAAAATAATGGGTCAGGTGTTGCTACAACTTTGCCTGAGGCAGTGACAGTACTTGAGCAGGCAAATGGCACGGTAACTAAATTCGTTTCAAAAATTAGGTACACGGTCAAAAATTTGTCCACAAGAGCTTCATAGAAAGACAGCTTCAGTTACAACATGGAAAATGGATTGTAAATAAGCTTGAAGTGAGTCAAGAATTTACGGTAATTGACCCTCAAAAGTGTAAACTTTAGTGAAATTTTACTATTAAATTCCTAGGCATTTTCATTAGTTAGTCCTCTATTTATGATATTTATGAACGGAGCAGCTGTTGACAGCGCTGATGAGATTTCAAGAAATGATGAAATTTCCATAGCAGTAACTAATATCAAAATGACGCACGAAGGATCCGGACCCCATGGAGTTGCCAATACAAACAGTATTGAGCAATGCAGTAACAAAGCAGGTAATATCGATGACTTCATGCAACTTTCGGCAGTTTGTGAACCGAATCTTTCTAAGGCAAACTTACAATTTCCAATGGAGATACCTCTGTCAACCCCGCGGGACCAATGTCAAACCAACCAAGCAACATGGTCCAAAAGAAATATTGTAGATAAATTTACGCGATGTTATGGGGAAATATACAGGCCAACTGTATTTAGAAATCTAATACAGATGGACTCTGATGATCAGATTACTGAGTTTCTGGATTCATTAGAAAAATAATATGAATTTAAGAGTTACAAAACAACCATTTCCAAAATAAATTATTTTATTTTTCGATGTTTTGGTTTGTTTTCAGTCAAAATTATTAGGCCATGAAAAGAAATGTGTTTGGTTCTCCCGGCTGTTTCATTCCAAATGATAACACGGCCAGTTTTTATTTTGTTATTTTCTTAAGTAACTCAAGTCTGCTTTTAACTGCCTCAAACACTTTGATTTTAAAATTTTATACTTAGAAGTGGCTAACTTACGAGTACAATAATAGAATGTTAAATTAGGCTAAATGGTAATTATAAAAATAACTTATTTTTTTCAGCAGACTTGGTTGGTTTTTCACGTACAGTGTTAAATTTAACTAGCTCAGCAAATATAAAAAAATGATGACTAGGCTGAGTCTGGGAACCAACTAATTTTTTTCATGGCCTTACTTATAGTTTACAATATATAGTGTCTACACACATTTGATTTTTCAACAGGTAAAATGTCAAAGTTTAGAGATGAGTTACTGGAGATTCTCAGAAAAGTTGCTGTTATTAAAAGTAAGAAAGGACACGGTTTTAGATATCACAATGTGCCGAGGGATGTAAGTGATGTAATACCATTTACATATAAGAAAACTGTATACACGGTTTTTAGAAAATATCTGAGAATACAAGGACTAAATTATGACGTAATAATGAGAAATGAAGAGACAATGAGATCTCAAGAAAAATTGTTTGTATTAGGAAGATATTTGACGAGGCGCAGATAAGAGAGCCAACAGAACCAATGTCGTTTCCAGCGTATAACGGGGAAACTGTGGATTTTTCCCTGGATTCGACTAGGCCACTGTCATTACCGGCCACACCACTACCACAATGCTCGGTAATAATGACTTGTATCAATGAGTCATTACCGAACACCACACCTGGGTTCTGTGTCAAGAACGAGCCGGTAGAGGAACTGGTACAAAATCAACCAGAATCTGTTGAATCAGACACAGTTGGTTCTATACCAGCCACGCCAGTAACCAAAAGTTCGGTAGCTACGACTGGTATTGTACCAACCCCCACACCTCGGTTCTGTGTCGAGAAGGAGCAAGTACAGAAACCAGTACATCATCCAGAATCTGTTCAATCAAACCCGGTTGGCTCTAATGTTGGTTGTCCAACAGATGATGAGGGTGTACTCCGAGCAATAAAAGAAGCCGTATCATGAATTCAAAAGATAGAGAATTATCTGAGAGTATCGATCCCAAACCGTTTCTACAGTTAGGGGTGAGGATGAAAAGTGTAGAGAACAATGTCAAACATGAATACATTGATGAGAGGATAATTAAAAACAAAAAAATCCTGGAGATGAAGAAGAAGATAGAAGTATTACTTGTCGTAGTAAATGAAATGACGAATATTTTAAAAACATTGCCTCAATCTGGCATTTTCAACAAGATCAGAGAACAACAGGAAATAATCTTCAAAGAAAATCTTTCCATAATGTCAGATGATACCATCTGTAAGCTCAATTAAGAATTTGAAAGGGTAAAGGCGGCGTAAACATTGGTTCCCGCAATGATATCTGACTCCCAGCGGGATACGAGCCGGACCCAGCGAGTCCGGACCCAGTAGAAAACATCAGTTTTGATGGAGCATTACCTCCAAAACTAATAATCGTTTAAGTGTGAAGCCAGATTTCTTTATACTCTTATGTACAATAAGAGTATAAAGAAAACCTCAGCGGTACACCTCAAAGTAAGGGCGGGGGGGGGGGGGGCAGGACGTTTCCCGTATTTTAAGTGTTTACCGTAGTGGTTTACTGTAGGAGAATAAGGGAATAATGTGTAAGAAAAAGCTGTTTAAAAATGCACAGGGTTAGTCGTTTACCCGGATGTTTACTCCATGTAACTCAATCTAGACCTAAAATAGTAAAAGAAGTTACCAAAAAAAGATCGGTCTTTGAAAGTAGTGATGTCATTTAAACAGGGAAAGGCCGTCAATGTTAATCTTGTTAGACATGTTAATCGCACTGAACAATCATCTTGAATGTTAAACGAAAGCCAGAACATTGTTACCAAGAGCATTAACCATTAACCATTTATGTCTACCATTAACATGTCTAACAAGATTAACATTTGATGCCTCTCCCTGCTTGAATGATAACGCTACCTTTAAAGCCTGATCGTTTTTGGAAAGATTTTTCATAATCCCTTTATCATAAAAGCTGTTTACAATTTTTTTTAATTTTATCTCAACCCTTTACATTTTTAAAACAGCATTTTCTTGTATGTTTTAATGACAAATATTGAGAATCATTTAATAATGTTAGTTCTAGCAACTTAAAAACCGGAATTCCTAGTAAACACAAGAAATGAGGTTCCTGCCAGCATGATGTTCCACGGGTCATTAAAAGCTTGATTATTAAGTCACTTTCTTCCGACACCAAATTGAAAAGGAAGGGAAATAACCTTAACAAATGGGTCTAGCAACTTAAAAACTGGACTTCCTAGTAAACACAAGGAAGGAGGTTCCTACTAGTATGATGTTCCACGGGTCATTAAAACCTTGATTATTAAGAACCATTTTTCTTCCGACACCAAATTGAAAAGGAAGGGAAATAACCTTAACACGTGGGTTTAGCAACTTAAAAACTGGACTTCCTAGTAAACACAAGGAAGTAGGTTCCTGCTAGTATGATGTTCCTCGGGTCATTAAAACCTTGATTATTAAGAACCATTTTTCTTCCGACACAAAATTGAAAAGGAAGGGAAATAGCCTTAACAAATTGTAAGTTTTGGGTCTATCAACTTAAAAAACCGGAATTCCTAGTAAACACAAGGAAGGAGGTTCCTGCTAGTATGATGTTCCACGGGTCATTAAAACCTTGATTATTAAAGAACCATTTTCTTCCCGATACCAAATTTTAAAAAAATAAGTTTTGGGTCTAAAAATGGATTTCCTAACACAAAGAATCGATATCAGAGAAAGCCAGACAGGTTTAATCTTATTAGCCATAGTTAATCCACACCGAATAGTATTTTGGATGTTAAATGAAAACTAGAACATAGCTACTCGTAGTGACAATATATTCGTAGTAACAATATTCTAGTTTGCGTTAACATCCAAACTACTATTCGGTGCAGATTATCTCGGGCTAATATGAAAAACCCTAGTAACCTTTCTATGGTTGTAAAAAAAATTCCGGATTCCTTTTGTGCTTAATGCTGAATGGGGATATGTTGTTACGGATACAAAGAATTTTCATTTTTAAGGAAACCTTTCACTAACACTTTATTTTTTGTAAACAGTGTCAACTGATGATGTAAATGAAAATTGTTGGTGTAGGATTTATTATGTAATACAACAAATATTGTTTTGTTCTTATTATATTAAAGAAAAAACCTGTTACAGTTGTTTCAACCCTTTACATTTTTAAAAACAACATTTTTTTTGTATGTATCAACAACATATATTGAGAATATTTTGATAATGTTACTTCTAGCAATTTAAAAACTGAAATTCCTAGTAAACATAAGGAATGGGTACTTGCTAGTTTCATGTTTCACGGGTCATTAAACCTTGATTATTAAGGGTCATATTCTTCCCGACACCAAATTAAAAAGGGATGGAAACAACCTTAAAAAATAGGTGTTGGGTCTAAAAACCGGATTTCCAAACAAACACAAAGAATCAATATCAGAGAAAGCCAGACAAGTTTAATCTTACTGGCCCTATTTAAATCACACCGAATTTTATTTTGGATGTGTAAATGAAAACTAGAACATTGTTTATTGTTATACAGTACAACAAATATTTTGATTTTGTTCCTATTAAATTAAAGAAAAACACCTGTTACAGTTGTCGGGTAAGGTTTTGAATTGTACCAAGATTAGTTTTAACATTTTGAATATTAAATATTGTTTTCGTTGTTTATATTATGACGTTTATTGTGACTGTTGAGGTTATATAGTTATACAAAGAAATGTGTTCCTCTTTAAATTAGCTTTTAATTAGAAAGGAGTTGTGGAGATTTAGATTTCAACATCACTGATCTGACCAGTGAAGCACTGTTGAATACGCTACCTTAAAGTTTTACAAGTCTTTAAAACTCTTAGATGTTAGTCGTCATTCAACCAGGAAAGGGTCATCAAGGTTAATCCTATTAACCAAGTTAATCCACATACTTAATAGTTTAAAAGTTATATGAAAACTAAAACATTATTACTCGTGGTAGAAGTGTTTTGGTTTTCATTTAACATCCCAAGTATTATTCGGTGCGATTTTTAACTATGTTAATAGAGTTAGCCTGGGTAGCCTTTCCCGCTTGACTTTCAAAGGCCAATCTTATTTTTTTTTTAATCTTGGTTGCCAATAGATTTTTCAAAATCCTGATGAATTTTGAAAAATTCATTCTTTGCGTGATCAGAATGAATGCAAAACATGTTAGAAGGTTTACCTGGACTAAAACTTAAAATTATTCACTAAATTTCAGTATATCATCAAATAATGCCAGGAATCATTACTCAGGTAATTACCAAATTTTACACATGTAATTAATAGATAATACTGTATTAATTTCAGTAAAATATTTAATCAAAATTTGTTAAAGTAAATTATTTCTTATTTTTAGCACCCACTCTTGAATATCATCCTCATGCTACATGTAGGGAGTTGGTTTCATGGATCGGTTTCATTATTTGAAACATGCATCATCATAATGGACGGAAACTTTTTTTCGCCAGATAATATATTTTTTGAATCATCAAGAGCTGCGTATGTCTCGGGCGCAGCTTAGAACCTATATACACATGAAAATGTTGCTACAAGCCCCAATTTTTTTCCATCACATTACGAAAATAATTTGTTATAATGTTATAGGAATGTCTCACCCAAGTGAGATAATGCCGAATATGAGAGGCGCTCAGTTTTTAAATTACAGGTTTGATTCTTTTGGAGGAGGATATCATGGGCCTTTTATTCAGCCAATACATGATCGTACTAATCAAAACTTGTGCGTGTACAATGTAGCAAGAATGCTACATTGGCAGGCCTGGCATGACAAGAATCCTATCGAAACCAATCGGAAATAGTTGAGGCTGAATCAGGGGAACATGAGGCTGACCTAGACGAAGTTTCAACACTTCACAATTTTGATGAGGTAGAATGATTTACGAATGGATTTTGCGTTATATCATTCTACGTCAAGAGAAATTTTCCACACATCGCTTAAAGTCATGTTAAAAACAAAAACATCAGCCATGTTTAGCCTACAACATTATACCCAATTAATTTACCGATAAATTTAAACCAATTAATTGGTCTTTGAAATTAATGGTATCATTTAGCCAAGGAAAGTGTCGCCAAGATTAATTGTATGAACACAAGATAATATCATATGATTTTACTTTGGGTAATACATAAAAACTAGAACATCTTTACTCATGGTATCTTTACTCACGTAATGTTCTATTTAAATTTACTATGTAAAGTATTACCAATGTTATTAATTCGACCAATAGGCTTAACCTTGGTAGGTTTTCTCATGGTAGTAAGTGTCAGAATTACGGCAAAACTAAAAACTGTTAAAACAAATACATTAATGTTAAAAGATCCGAAAAAATCATTGAGGTTTTTACACACAAGTTTTCATTTTTCTCATTTTCTCCTTATAGTAACAAACATGCATAACATTCCAACTTTCGATGGAAAAGGCGACCCTCAATCGCTCACCAAATTCATAGAAGCAATTGAGTTGGTTGCAAATGAAATGGGGTTGAGCGAAAAAGAAAAGTGTGAACTGGCGCGTTTACATTTAAGGGGCCCTGCAAAGGAGTACGTCGAAAATTCACCGGAATCACCAGAACTGGCTAAAATTACAGATTTATTGATTCTTAGGACGAAGCTTCGTCACATGTTTTATTTCTTAGAATGAATATATAGAACAAATTATGATTATTTTACCATTTTTGGCTGAAAGAATATTCTTTAGTCTTGGCGATAAAATGTAGTGAAATAATCAATAATTGTTTTGTCATTTCTGACGAAATTTTGTTCTGAGAATTGGTAAATAAGAATCTTGGCACAGTTTGGTCTTTTCGTGAAAAGTTTTAGCTATAGAACGTGGTGATATTAAAACCAAAAATAGCTTCCAAGTTTGCTTTCTGAGCCGTGATCACTCAAGATTACAATCACGTGATGTCAGTTACGATTCGAGTGTTCCTAAGTTGGGAAGGGAAACCTGTTGTCAGCTATTTTGGTTTTGGTATCACTACTTTCTATGGTGAAATATTGATGGGTCCCTTAAAAATGTGATGGGAAACTTGAATGAAAATTTAATTTAATAGTGACCTTTTCATGAATGAACGTTTAATTTAATTGTGAGCTTTTTTTTATGAAAACAAATGTGTCGGAAAATATGTCGAAAGCTTTGTCACTTTAGCTAACAAATGTTTATGTATTAATTTTTTTGTTTTAGTTTTTAAATAATTTGATGGTTTTAAGTTTTTTAGTATTTTTAGTAATTGTTCATCATATCAAAAACCAAAACTGGTAAAGGGGGCCGCCAAGTTCCAAATGGTTCGGCCCTTCAAAGGAGTGATATTAACACACCAAAACATACGCCAAGTTAATCGCACCTCTTAATAGTTCGAAGGTTAAATGAAAACTCGAACATTGCATACTTTTGGTAGAGATGTTTGAGTTTTCATTTAACGTCCAAAGTATTATTCGGTGCGATTTAAGTTGGTGAATGTTTTGGTGTGTTGATATCACTCCTTTGAAGGGCCAAAGCGTTCGGAACTTGGCGGCCCCCTTTACCAGTTTTGGTTTTTGATATGATAGCAGCCCTTTTTGTAATTGTGTATTAGACACAACTCCACTAGTGTGCAGATGTGTAATAAAGTGACAAGTAAACAATAAATTGGTCTTCCACAATTTGATACTACCCTTTGGCTAGAGGCCGAACCATTCTCAACTTGGTCACCTCTTTATAGGTTTTTGGTTCGGTTTTAATTTTGGTGTAATTTGTTTTATTTCGTTAGTTTTGGTGTGTTGATTTCACTAGGGCCGAACCACTCTCATCTTGGTGGCCTCTTCACCAGTTTTTGACTTTTTAGTTTGCTTTGGTTTTAGAGTTGGTTTATTTTTCGTGAATTGAATGTAAATACAATTTCTTTGGCAACATTGTTTGGATTTATCGTGCTACACTAGTGTCTAGGCATGCACGTCAGTATACACGTTGTCATTATCCGAACTTTGGCTGTCCAATGAGAGGCGATGCCGACAATATTAACAATTGTTATAACATTATTTTCGTATTTACGTGCTATCCCACTCCAACCTCGTTACACCTGCAAGCTCCAAACCATAAAAGGTACGCAGTTCGTTTTGTACTGCAGCCATTTATCCAGTTTCATATCTGGAAGCCTTTCCGTTATATCGGTATCAATGAATAATCGCCCTATGGAAATTAACATGGGATTGAGCGGACTAGAATTAGCTAGTTACACATTTCCAACGACAATTAAATTGATGTGATGTTTGTTGCCTAACTTGGCGCAACACACTAGCGTGTGTCTAGATTTTATATATAAAATTTATTGTAGTTACATTAAAATTTGTTTTTACAGCCAGTGGAGGATGTAATCATAGCGATTAAGGCACTATGCAAGTGATCTGGTGTCGAACTGGGTAACTGGTTCGAATCCGGGTCATGTCACTCCGACGAAACGTAAGTGCATAAAAATAGCTTACTGAACTACGTTATTTCTAGTGTATGATTTTTGCTGATGACTAATTTCCAATTTTTCCCTGAATGTGGTTTAACACAATGTTTAAATTACAGGTTTATTAACACTGGCGATAGCCAGTGTTAGTAAGGGTCGACCTAGGATCTCTGTGTTAAACTTTCAACTTTGAAAGCTTATAACTCCGTCAAAATTAAACGATTTTAAACCAAATTTGGAATCTAGCCTTGACTAGTCAAGGCCTGTCTACAGTCCAAAAATTGTGAAATTCAGTCCAGCCAAACCCGAGATACAGAGAGGGGCCAAATAGACAACTTCTTGTTCTGCTTCTTGTTGTTGTTGTTCTGGGGATACTTTCGTCTGTCCTCTCTACAGGTCAAACTATTTGTCCTGTAAAGCTGGTTCTTAGCTCATTTTACAGGTATTGCTCCGTAGATGTGCCCTTTCCATAAGGCTTTTTCTAATTGGTCAAGTGGTTCAGGGGTTACGGAGCTCTAAACGACCAGATTGATTGTTTTACATTGTTTTAAACATTGTTATTATGCAACAATGCCATTTCGCAAACGCCAGCTGCAAGACATAGACTGAAGATTAAAGGATTTGTTTCTATTGTTAACACTTGCGATAGCCAGGTTAGTAAGGACCATAGCAATTTACCGAGCTTAAAGGCGGCTCAACAAAACAAACAACAAATTAATTATAAAGGTGTCACACACACCCCACCCCTCATCCACCACTACACCTATTTATTACAATTCTCAAAGTAACACGGATTAATAAACAAAAACGTATCGTTAAAAGTTAAAAGTAAGGGTCTAAAAGTCAAAACCTGTAAGGAACACGGATAAGCTTTGACTGTAAGGGTCTAGGTGTCAAATTTGGCCAGTAAGACACTGCTAAGCATTAGACCCTTACTACCCGGTGACTTAGTAAGGAAAATTGGAAATTAGCCAACAGCGAAAATCATACACTAGAAGAAACGTAGTTCAGTAAGCCACCTTTATGCACTTACGTTAAATCGGATTGGTAGAACCGGATTCGAACCGGCTACCCAGTTCGCCCCCAGATCACTTGCATAGCACCTTAATCTCTCCGTTGCGCTTCGATGAAACGTAAGTGCATAAAGGTGGCTTACTGAACTACGCTTACGCTTGTAGGAGGTTGTCTTGCTTGGAATCGCTGCCATGTTACCAAACCGAAAAAAAATTTCAACCTAAAGCAAAGTAGGAAACCCACAACCCCACTATCATTGGATCATCTCATGGGTCTTTATAGGACGATCTCAGACAGCTGTTCCTCAAAAACCGGGTAGTAAGGGTCTAATGCTTAGCAGTGTCTTACTGCCCAAATTTGACACCTAGACCCTTACAGTCAAAGCTTATCCGTGTTCCTTACAGGTTTTGACTTTTAGACCCTTACTTTTAACTTTTAACGATACGTTTTTGTTTATTAATATTGTTGTACATTACATTATATTTGTTTTGTTATATTTGTTGTACATTACCATTAGTAATCATTCATTCAAAGATCCATGGCTTTGTCATTTACGTTTTTAAGTTGTAAAACTGGAGTGTGGTTTATTCAGTCGATCTTCAGATGGTTGATTACAAACTGTATTGAGAGGAGCACTTACTGCTCACATCAGTCTTAACGTGTACATTTATCACTAAGTATTAGACTCATCTATGTGCTTGATTAATACTTTAAAAAGCTTAAGCCTATAAAATACAATGTAAACCTTAAAAACTTAAAGTTCTGAATGAACAGAAAGTAGAAAGACATATAAGCCATCAACGTCGCAGTCATACATGTAAAAGAATCTCCAGCATACAAAAAAAAAAAAGAAACTGAAGCTTCATTTACAAGAGTGTGACGACTGACGACTTAAAAATATCTGTTCTTTAGAGCGTTAAGTTTTTAAGGTTTACATCTGTATTTTATACACTTAGTCATGAAAGCCATGAAATTTGGTTCACAAGATAATTCTTAGCTTATAAAAATCGAGCTAGCTGTGGGACCCCTCTAGATACCCTATAAAGTCCCCACCGCATTCACCTGCAGTGTTGATATTGGGGAAACTTTGTTCGTATTTCATGGGGATTTCTTGGCTTGTTTGATCTGTATCGCTTCTAGCTCGATTTGCAAGAATTTGTTGATTAAGCATCAGGAAATGGACACTGAGTATGTCGGGCGGGTTTGTTTCAGTTAATTCCGGAAAAACTGTAAGATTTCAAATTTTTACATTTTTTACAACGAGAGCATTACTGTAATTAAATTAACATACTCAGATCCTTATTAATACATACATTTTTAGGCTATAAAATTTGAAAAAAAAATGGTTCATTAGTTTGATCTCTAGTTGAGGGCTAACAAATCCATTGACTTTACCCGACCCTACTACACGTTGGAAGGTTTTAAAAAGTGCCTTACATTTATTTTTTAGTATATACTAACCAACTGTAAATACACTGAATACTTAACACCTAACAAAAACTGCTTATCGCTTGTTCATGTTCTGTTGCTTAACCATGCCTGGATATTTTCTTTAAAAACTACTCAATAGCCTTGAGACATTCTTAGAGACAATCCCTTGCATAGCAACAACATGGAAAGCCAATCGCTATCGAGGGCAAACCAGCTAGGGCAGGGACATTCCTGTTTCCAAATTCTTTTGTATAGACGATCCTTGTATAGAAACAACGGACAGCCAATCACTATCGAGAGAAGCCCAGCCATAGAGGATAGGGTAGGGACATTCCTTTACCCATTTCTTTTGTAGTAGGGCTCCATCAAGTAAGCACATCAACAGCTACTGATAAGTAGAACTTGAAATACGTAATGTAGGCTCAAAACGAGTTTAATGAACATAGAATATTTCGTTGAAGTTTTCGTTAAGCAGTTTGTATCGTTGAGAACAGCGATACAAGCTGCGTAACAAGAGTAATTTTTGACATTAATTGAATCGTTTAGTTTGTATGCTAAAAAATGGCGGGTCCTTGAAAACATGTTTTTTTTTCTTTTTTCTTTGTTCGAATGGTTGAATGCTATATTTTTTTAATCAAATCTGAGGGTAATTGTAAATAGAACCACAATATATCACAATTCATATATTCAGAAGTATAGGAAAGATAACTGACATGGTATTTTTGATAGATACGCAATGGTGATTAAAAAATGAAACTTGCGACTCTTTACTGGTGAACTAAAAAAAAAGCTCTTTCTGTAAAATCATATTCTCCATTAGTTATTTCCATTTCCATTCTTGCAGCTAGAATTTAATTGTCATAGCAAAGGGTTGTCAGGGAGCAAGGTGGCGTGATGGTTAACATGACTTGTCGCTTGTGTCAGAGGTCCCGGGCAGTAGTGGCGCTATCCAACTCCAGATGGAGGGCGGCAATGATTCCCCGATGGGGGGGGGGAGCAAACAAAATGTACTGTTTTTTTATTGACATATGATTCACTTTAGCAGGGGTCCGGCAAAACTAGCTGGGGGGAGACTGTAAGCTCCCCAGCATGTCCTGACAACCGACGCATTTTGTTATTTGAGGGCATTTTTTCGGCTTCCCGACACACGTTTGTACCACATTGTTAAGCAAATTTTGGATGTTTTTCGTAAAAATTCTTCAGCATGAGAGGTCATATAAACCTGATTGAAACCGTATTAAGCCGTATTAAACTTCAATTTTATTTCTTTGCTCAGTTTTTATGGAATTGTTATTCGACTTCAACTGACAAAAACTTGGAAGGAAAGCTTTTTTTGTGCAAATTTAGCTGACCTTTGGCTATAAATATACCAAGAACACACAGTCGGACCTCAAAGGTATACGGCCATTTGTAAACAAAGTGAATTTTTTTTAGTTTAGTGTTGGTTAGACGATGAAATTGAGTTTGCAACTTGGTTGGGAGGCTGGGACTCTTGACCACTGGGCTGCTATTGCGCCGTTTGTTTGGGATATGTTTGACCCCTCACAAACCTCGCATTGTGCGCTGGGCTTTTAAAATCGGGCTTTTTCTGCTCTTGCCCCCCCCCCATGCTGTGCCACCCACGGTCCCGGGTTCGAGTCCGGCCTCAACCATCCCATGGATTTTCGGGTAGAAAAGGCTCCGTGATGTCGATTGCGGCATGTAAAAGGTCCTAGGAATCTCTAATGTGATTTACTTACCAAAATTGTCCCTTTCAGCGACATGGCTAATGCTGGGCGCGCCTCAAACAACAACAGCAAGGTGTTGTCCCCGTGGCATCCGGATTAGCTTGAACTGATATAGTTTGAATAAAATGCTTGCTGTATTATAATTTGTCGTGGATTAACCACTTTTTGGCCTGTATTTATTCGCCTGTTTATATTTTCAAGTACAAACATGTTCTGAACGAAGATACTATTTAAATGTAACTAATTAAAGTATATTCTTGCAACTGGTACTCTGGTTTTTCCGCACCTATACAGTGAGAAACAAAAGTGTATGTGATAACTTTCAGGGTATATTCCATGATCAAAGATAAGACTAAAAAGTCTTTGATTCCGGAAATGCACCCGTCTGTAGTTACCTCCCCCCCCCGTTAAGGGTATACTGTTGAAAATGTCCCATGTTTTCCCATCTAACTTTCCAAACTACTACAGTTGGCGGCACATCTTTCTTGCAATTTCGTTACTGTAAATGTTAATTTAATATCCCAAAACTTTGGATGGAGCCATGTTGCATGTAGGGAGGGGGGCAGGTAAAGTGACTGCAGTGGGGGAAATAACTTCTTTAGCAGCCTTACTGAAACAAACGTTGCGTCACCATGTAAAGCACCAAACATTCCAATTATGGTGTTTGTAATGTTGGCGGTGTAATGTTTGTTACAGTTAAAGACAAAGAAGTTCGAAGTTCTGCCCCCCCCCCATAGGACACTGCCCCTTACGCACTCAAATTGCAGGAATGATGTAGGCTTCTAACATGTATTGAGTTGGAAGCGTTACGTGGAAAGTTATGAAAGATTTCACCTTTTTACATCTAACTGGGGGGGGGGTGATCATAGAAAACACCCTGAAAATTGTGACATACATTTCAGATACATCCTGTGTATAAACTCTCGCAAAATTTGGCACAAACACATATTCACTGGAAGACAAAGAAAACTTTTAAGGACATCCATTCTTCTGTGCAGATACTTTTTTTTTTAATTTTTGATTCGTGCGGTTCTTTTCCTCTTCAGATGGCTACGTTAGCGCAGTGTTTGTACTGGAATAGCCATTACAATGCAAAATGGTTTCATCAAACGAGAGAGAACACGTTGTTAAAAACTGTAAAACTTTTTTACGAGCGGTGATGCGAGACGAATCCATACTGCTTTGCACCACGAAACTAAATGGGTTCCACCCGTCCATTGGATGGAGCATGTTCAGTGCACGAAGTATGGTCATAATAAAAAAAATGACACGACTCCTGATGGATTTGAATCGCGTTATATCGGCACATTTCTCGAGTAATGGCGAATTATTCGAAAAATGCTACGTTAATAAATTCAATTGGCATATTACTCCTTGGCCGTGTCATAATCACAAAGAATATGCTAGTTTAATACTATCTGCCAAACCGTCTATAGCAATCTATCGGGATAAAAATGAACCTAGCTTAAACTTGCATAAAATAGAATTGACAGCTGGTGAGAGCATTTCTTTTAAAGACAGAAACGAAGGTTTCTAGGTTTTGTCAGTCCAGATACAATTCATGTTGTTTTTTCAAATCCCATGCCCGACTTCCCCCTCCCTCACCATATACACTTCTACGAAAGAAGAAAAATAAGAAGAATATGGCGATCGTTCGTGAATAGTTTTTCTTCTCTCTATTATATTTCAGTTAAAGAGAAATAATCTTGTCTAGCAAAATTGTGTGAACCTCTTTTAAGTAACATATTTACAGAGATGAAGCCAAGAAGATGCTCTTTTAGAAACTATTACTGTATGTGAAAATAGGTATATAAAAAACTTATTGGGTAAAATTTTATTTCTAAACTGTGCGAATGTGTCTTAAGCAACTTTCAGAATCAAGCATGTACGCGTGTATGTAATCATGAAAGCATGTGACATTCACAAATGGGCAAAGTCTCATAAGCAATATGGTGTCCGCAAAATATAGGACTAAATTTGGATTGGATTTTGCACTCTGCCAGGGTACAGAAAAAAAAGCAAAAATTTCAATAATGATAAAAAAAAATGGTTCTTGCTCATTACTTGTGCACAAAAACATATGCCATATGTGCTGTTTTTAGGTTCGTCACGAGGAAAGAACCAGTTTGCTAGTATTACAAACAAGGAAATCATGGAGTTAATTCTGGAAAAAAACAAGCGGCTACAGCGACTACCTAGTCGCATCCAGTCTTCTATACAGTTCTGCTATTACCAATAGTGAGGCACACTTCTCTATCACGCATTACAACAGCTATTTCTATTATATAATCTAAAAACCAGTAACTACCAGAATTGCCCGTTACAAATATGTTAGTTTTTAGGCTTATTTTACGTTTTAGGCATAATTGTCAGCGTTTAGGCATAATTTGCAACTTTAATTTAACAGCAGTTTTAGTTTCGTAAGTAGCAGATAGGCCTAATGGAGAATTTGGTTCGAGCATAAGCCTATTCATTCATGCAACAATGCGACAAGACTCTTTTAAACGAAGCTAAATGTTTTTGTTTTTACGGATGCGTTAACACAAATCTTTAGGAATTTAATTTGACGATGAAATGTTATTTATTTAGTTAAGTCTATTAGCTATAAGGAGGCAACGATGTTTTAATTTATGATGTTATTTAACTAACATTTGACACTGAATCGAACGTTGTAAACAGTGGTCAATTTCTGGTACTGTTGAAAGTTGAAAAAAGCGACGGACGAACGGATGGACAAAGTCGTTGTAATAGTCTTCTGTACAGCCGTGGCTGTACAGAAGACTAAAAGCTAATTTACATTTTGCAACCACTTAAAGGTACACTTCGCCTGCCGTATAACATCCACCCTCATCTGGACATGTTAACATTGTGCTGTTTCGCGAGACTCGGCGTAGTAATACAAGGCCAACTGAGTTACAAGGAATGAAGCTACTAGCTCAGTTGATCTTGGGCCCAGCAACGTAAAAATTGTGTGATTACAAACTGGAACGACTTTCATATTTTATCATCAGATTTTTACATTTTTTTTAATGCTGGTACCGTTGAATTTCGGCATATGCTACTATCAGTACAAAACATGCATTTGACAGATGTTACCGTCAATACAAAACATGATGGTAGCAAGGGACTTAAAACACTGCTAACTAAGTTCCATTATGTTACTGTGAAAATGGTACATTGGCAGCAAGAAACTAAAAAAACTGCCATTAAACCAAATATTTTCACTATAAGAGTGGATCAATAAACTTGAAAAACGCTACTGTTAGTAAGCCCGGCCATCTACACTATAAGAGTGGTGTATTGATAGCAATAAACTTCAAACACTGCTGTGATTACTGGCAGCAGCACTAAATTTTTTGATGTCAGTACACCACACTCACAATAATATATTAATGGCGTTTACTGGCAGCATCAGCGTTTTTTTTATGTGCCTTGCTGCTAGTACACCAGTATTACAGTAACATTGCTGATAGCAGTGTATTTTGCTCCCAGTACACCAATATCATAGTGTATGTAACAGGTTTTACTGGCAGCAGCATTTTAAAGTTTCTTGTTAGTATAACGGGCTTGCTGGCAGCAGCGTTTCCAAGTCTCCTGCTGCCAATACATAATTCTTAGAGCAATATAAAACGGATTACTGACAGCATCGTTTTGTATTGGTAGTAGTCACTGTATAAATTTTCTTGGACGGTCTATTCGCACAAATATTTTTTTCTACACTAGTCTTTAAGATTTTTGACTTCATGGTAATTACTAGCAGTCATGCCGGTTTCAAACCAGATTTGTTTTAGCCTGTGGTTGTTTTCCAGTGTTCGCTGCTTCCCATGCCATTATTCCCCCAACACATTATTTTTAACCACCATCCAATTCTTTCCGACTCCACAATTTTTTCAGGTAAACGCTTCATTTCTGCAACTACAAACAAGTTTCGTTAATTAATATTGCTGTTATTTATCATTAAACCTAAATTTTATCAAATTCGGTTCAGAATTTAAATGCCGGACTAAGATAATCTGCAACTTAGCTCATTGCCAAAACTTCAACCCAGCAATATGTGGCATACATAGAACTACAATCTTCAGCTATAATCTGCACGAGTTAACTGCAGTCAGTAGTGTGTAATAATTCAACATTTATAAAAATCTTAGTTCAGCATAATCTTTTAGGAACAACCACTCATCTTTGTTAAAAAATGCTAGAAATGGCTTGTCTTTGGTGTCGTGCTCATGTCGATTGTGGCGTGTAAAAGATCATATAAATTTCCTGTTGGAATTACTTAGCAAAATCGCCCCTCTCTCCCACAGCTTTGCAAAAAAAGAGGAAACTTATGATGGCTGGCCTGCTCAAATAGTTTTTCGTCATTTTTCCTAAAAGAATAATAATTAGGCAAAATACTGAGCAGTTGACACCAAGTGACTCTCCAAAATACCAAACAATAAAATCATCCGAAAATTAATCGCACCAATTTTGCCTCCATCTCTTTTTAATTTATACAAAGACTATTTTTCTTTCAAAAGACACTTCCCACACGACCTACGTACCAAACTTTTTTATTTGCTCACTTCCCACATATAGTTGTGTGACATAAAACTTAAAAGCATTTTTGGGGCTTGGTGGGTGTGCATAAACTTTTACGCTACACAAGCGTCATTCAAATCGTATTAGTGCTGTCGGCTCATTTAAAATCAATAAAAAATAATAACATGAAAAAACACATCATATTTCCGATGGAGCAGCATTCAAGTTTGGTACAGTCAAGGTTTAGTTTATATTTTTAACAGCCATTCAGTTTATTCTTAGTATCTCTGGCATGGGCGGGAATATATAACAAACTGTGGTATGGCATCGAATTACAGAGATTATTTATGGTTCAATTTCAAGTCGATCTCTTGAAACAAGTATGTATAGTAAAAGTGCATCATTTACTGATTTTTGGCTGATTTAAAAGCAGGGATGAAAGCATGCATGAGAGTAACTTTCATCCCTGTTAAAGGGATACCCCTACAGTTCTGATTGCACACTCCCCAAGTTTCGTTCTGTCTCGATTCCTGGTTGTGAGTGTCTGGTAACTGTGACTAATAAACTTGCTAAACCCAAGGATGTTATATGCAGAATCATGGAGCCCCCCACCACCACCATGTTGTGGTATGTGTTGCTGCAACATTGAGCTTTTTGGCGAAAAAGTGTTTCAGAAATACCTTTTTGCCGAAAATTATGTTATTCTATACTTCGTGCACGTTTCCACCTGAGAAAATTGCCACGATACAGGGCCGTAGCCATCCCACAACATTCACAGTGGCCGTTGCAAAAAGAAAATGTTTACAGTTGGCAATTAGAAGCAATATATAAGTAAAAAGTAAATATTAATCCAACATTCTAACATTTTAGAGAAGTAGTTTGTCTTAAATTTAAAAGAATTTAGTTTTTTAATTATATCATTTAAGAATTAAAATAATTTTTCCTTTCTTACAGTGCACCACAACACATCAGCATTGAAAAGCTGCTAACATATGCCCACATAGCAACACGATCTATAAACTCGTAACTAGTTAGCCAATCATTCATCAACCAGCCCAAGAGCAATGTTGCACTTTACCACATTGGTAGGTCTTGCCTTCTATCATCTATCCACCAAGCAGCTACTGCACTTCATGTCCCGGTAGGTGAATTTAAAATATGACTTTAAAATAAGACTTTAATTTGGAAGGAGGTTGATGAAGTTTGTTTCGCAATTATTTAACCAAAAATTTAACTTTGGATTGTTCCATGACACGATCAATGTGTTTTGGGGTCGAGCCTGACTTCATTTTTTCCTGGCATTTTTTTTTCGGGAAGAGAAGGGCACAGTGTTATCTCGTGGTTGTGTCTACTATGACACATAAAAGAACATAGTAATTTCCATTGGATAAGGCAAGTCATGAAAAGCCTTGAAGAATGGTTTATTATGTTTATTTTTCCCTTTAAATGATTGATTTAAATAGACGAATAATTTTTGATTTAAATCATTAGGCCATTGAATTTTAAATTATCCAATTTTTTTATTGTGGCGTGCTTGGGTAGGAGTTTTTATCCCTTTTTCTTTTTTCAGGTATTGCTGGTACAGCAATACCTGAAAAATCTAAACTGCCTAAAAAGCCCTTACAAGAAATACTACTATGCCCCTTACTAAAACTTGTCCATGTTCGGGGGGGGGGGTGGAAATCCACGCTACTGTACAACTGGTGGTTTAAGTAGTTGGCTAAGTTTATACCTGCTTTACTTTAGATTTTATTCTCAAACAGCCTTTTCACTCTCGTTTTTGGTAAATACACAATAGAACATTATTAGCCAGCGAACGATTTTTACATGCAAAGATACTTGAACTTCCCAATTTTTAAAACGATGTATCCCGTGATAGGAGTAACAGGACGTGTTGATTGAGTGATTGTTTATCAACCACTGAATGCAAAAATTTGACTGAAGAAACTTAATTCGGTTATGTGCGACCAAATCGTATCAGTGTTGTAAACGGTGTTTTGGTTTAAAACTAAATGATTAAAGCAAAAACCAAGACTATTTCATTTTGGTTCTCGCCAATGATTGAATGTTTAATAGAAGCGCAGCCCAAAACTATCATGACAACGTTACTTCCCCGTGGCGATTGAGCTTGTACAACTCGCGTATTGTTGCCCCCTTCTTATATATTTCAGCATTACATTCTGGGATCTTCCTCTGCCTGTCCAGTTTTTTTTAATATAATATAATAATAATATAACAGCTTCATTACCAAAAACAAATGGTAAAAGGAAACTGGAAGGGATAAAACATTACCCTCTAACACCAGCCCCTACTAATTTTAAACAAGATTTACAATTTCTAGACCCATTGGGGTGCGTCGTCGAAATGTTAGTGATTAAAAATTAAAGTACAGATATAAGACCAAATAAGATCAAAACACTTTAAAAACATGAAAAGATCAACTTTTTTGAGACCCAGTTTGAACTGATGAAGACTACGCGACATCACCAACTCAGATGCCAAGGAATTCCATGGCTGTACTACACGGTTTGAGAATTAGAACTGTGTACAGTCTCTTTTCATTTTTGCGACTGTTAGTTTAAATGGGTGTCTTCTGGTATTACCTCGGACACAGAAAAAGTTTTTTGGGTCTGCATCAACTAGTCCGTGTAGTATGGAGAAAGTAAGGCATAGATCAGCTTGTAATCGAAACAGTTCCAAAGAAGCTAACCCCAAACGTTTTAACAGCTGTTTGTATGGAACATTATAGAAACCAGGAAGAAATTTAGTAAACGTTCTTTGGACCGACTCAATTACTTTAATATCTTTCACTAAGTGTGGAGACCAGACCTGACTGGCATATTCGACAATAGGCCGAACGTAAACATTAAATGCCCTTACCAAGGTATCGATATCTCCAGACACAAAACAGCATCTAATCATATGACCAATCCGCTTAGCCCTAAAGGCAATCTGACAGCAATGTTTTGAAAACATGAGACCAGATGTTAGGTAAATACCAACATCCTTTATCTCGTGTGCGGACTCCAGCAACAGATTATCAAGTGTTTAGCGTTTATAGGGAGTTGCCACTGTGATGACCAACTGCATAGACAATTTAAGGCTAATTGACGAGAGCAATGATCTTCAGAGGTTTTAACATTGTTATAAAGCTTTACGTCGTCTGCAAATTTTGGCATTCTGACTGTACCACTTTCAACCTGTAAATCGGAGACAAATAGAACAAATAATAGCGGACCCAAAACTGAGCCTTGTGGAACACCACTGGTGACTGGTGTAATATCAGAGACTGAGCCACTAATATATACTGCTTGAGATCTAAGACTCAAAAAATCTTTAATCCAGTGATAAACTCTCCCATCAATGCCTAAGTTATTTACTTTTTGAAGTAGTTTTGAATGTACGACCGAGTCGAACGCCTTTGCAAAATCAGTACTACGTCCACTGGAATAGCATTTTCAATGGATTTTGTCCAGTCATTTATGCAATTTAACAGCTGTAATGTGGTTGAGCGACCAGGTAGAAAACCATACTGGTCATTTGGCACAAGGTTGTATTTGTACAAATGATTCAGAATTGCATCATTCTGATTTTCTCTAGAATTCTACACGGAACACATGTAAGAGAAATTGGGCGGTAGTTAGCAGGTTCAGCTGCATTGCCCTTTTTGAAAATAGGACTAACCCTAGCCATCTTCCAGCATTTTGGTAGCATGCCCGAGGTGAATGATGATTTCAGGAGTAAGTACAATGGTTCACTTAGCTCCGAAGCAAGAGTTTTGTAGAAATTTGCAGAAAAGCCATCAGGGCAAATTGCTGAACTACTTTTAAGTTTTCTTAATTTAGTTTCAATACTCTGGGCTGTAAATTCAGGAGATACAATTTTGGGTTTGTTTGAAGATAATGAACAATTATGTAGTTCAGACTCCAGTGGAGCAGGGGTATTGTTATCGACTACAAAATCTTTACAGAAAGTGTAGTTAAAGGCATTTGCTTTGTCTGGGTTATTCGTTAGTAATTTATTATTGAAATGAATGGGAGGAACTCTTCTAGAAATTTGCGTTTGTCTTTTGACATGCTTAAAAAGGGCACTCATAGTTCCCTCCTGTATTATTTTACGCTCAGAATTTATCTCATTTGTTTTACACAAGGCCTTTAATTGTTTTCTACAATTATCATACAAATTCATGTTTGTATCAGTTCTGTTTATTTTCAGCCGTTTCCAAAGCCTTTTTTTTATATGCTCTCAGTTTTCTAATTTCTTTCGGTATTTTCAATGTTCCATTCTTATTTTTGAGCACGTATTCAGTTGATTTTTGGACTAGTTCGGAGAGTATACAGTTAAATATATTCCATTTGCTTTCCACAGTTTGTGATTCTTTTAAGTATAACTTCCATTGAATTGTATTCAAATTTATTCGTAGTAAATTAAAGTTTATTCTTTTAAAATAATTTATTTCTTCTTTATTTACTCCATTACAAATACTATGAATCGAGAAAATTACGGTTTCATGATCACTCGTGCTGAAGTGCTCTGTGACGTCTACATCAAAAATGAACCGACCGTTATCTACCAGAAGAAGATCAAGAATATTTTCACCGCTAGTTGGTTTTGTCACTAATTGGTCCAACCCCAGATCCATTGTACAATCAAGAAAGATTTGTTGATTTAAATCAGAAGCTGAGTGATTTGTCCAATTTACGTAAGACATATTAAAGTCACCCATGACCAAATTTGTATATTGGGTATTAACGGCAGATCTAAGAAAAGAGCACATTGAATTAATCTGATTTAAGTCTCTACCGTTTGGCAGGTAGCCAGTTATCAATCTAAGTTTTTTGGTGAGGTAAGACAACACTTAGTGCCTCGGAATCCTTTGCGATATGCAAAGAAGTTACCTCAATTTTATTGCGTATGAAAAGGACAATTCCTCCCCACGACAGCCAGTGCGATCCCTTCTAAAAACGCAATATGGGACATCCCGTGTCAGCATGGCATCCGAGATGGAGTCGTCAAACCAGGTCTCAACAATTACAACAATATCGTAAATCAAAGGTAATACTAAAACACAAAGATCCGGCAATTTGCCCATTGCACTTTGTGCATTTATCAGGTAACCAGACAAACTTTCGCTATCATCATGCTCAGTGGAAGAATTTTGTGGCTGGTTCGGTTGAATCTGTGTAACAACATTGGTATGTAGTCTACACTGCATTTGTGTGCAATCAATGTTATTTCCTGGTTTAAAAGTCGATTGTAGTTCGAGTGTTGCCACGCCATTCAAATCGTTACTATGTAAAGTGTTGGACCAACCTGGACATACTTTATGTCGTTTATAATTC
>JAHWFP010129890.1:0-10743 GCA_023313725.1 Lithobius niger
TATTCGAGCTATACGATTACTCACGGGTGAAAAAGGAAAAAAAAAAAAGAAAGAAAAAACTAAGTGTGGCTGATTGTTTGCCTGTGTGTGGTAAAGTTAGTGGTAGGCAGTGATGGACAGGGTAGAGAGGGGTGGGGGAAGTAGACTCTGGCTCGCGGGTCACGATCGGCACGTCGACGTCAGAGCACAAAGGACGCGAGAAGATCGAGTCACGTGACTGGGGCTTCAACGCCCCGTTACAGTGGCAGGAATTTGACCTGTGCGCAAAGAACGCGTTATTTTCATCGCCCACGTCCACCCCCCTCCTCCCCATCTTCCTCTTCTACTATAAAATATACATTTTTTTTTTCATCTTGCAAGGGTTTTCTGACGAAATATCAAAGGGCTGAGAAAGTTGGCATTGGCATTGACCTTGAGAAAGTGACCAAAGAAGTGACCCCCCCCCCCCATTGTGTGAAGAAATTCATTTTATTTTTTTGGCACAAAAGTTGAAATCGACAAATGACAATGGAGGGGACTAGTCCTAATCCCAAATTTGATATCCATTTCTGGCTTGGTGTACCTGCAGATGAAAAAAAAAAAAAACGTAAAAAACCACCGTTATCAATGGTCTTCTCCCAATAAGTGAAAGACGAGACCCCGTTCTTTCAGGTTTCGTTTTATGTGTCAGATCTTTTAGTTGTGTATTAATCTCTAATCAAAAATTTATAGGGTTGGGAGGAGAATTTGTGATCGAGACCCCATACTGAAACGTCTTAGACACATTCGTATTAGTTCAGTCTTAGTTTATAGAGGGCGCCAAGTGTTTTATGTGGGAATTTCTACTCAGTTTTTAGCTTAAAATTAAACTAAACTAAACGAAACTAGCTTGAATTTAATTATTATTTAGCCTAGCTTTGTTGTAATTTAGTTTACCTTAGATTTGGGGTAAAAAATTAGCAAAAATTACCAGATGGAACACGTGGCGCCCTCTGAAAAATCGGACTGAACTAATGGGGACGAATCAAAATGTTTCAATAATGACTTTTTAAGAGTCACAAATTCTCCTCCCAAACCTTATAAATTCTTGCTCTCATTAATATCCCTGGAAATGTTAATGTCTGTTTAATGATGTCTGGTTCAATTTTGGCCAGTAATTTTTTTTAAATTCATTGCCTACAAAAATTAAATTTATTACTGAGCTGAAATATTTCAAGAAACGTTTGTTTAAGGGCCCCCGCAAACAAGTCGTGCGGCCAAGTCGTGCGTCCAGTGGTCGCTGCGACCAAAAAACATGGCGACTTGCCGCGCGGCCACGTCCGTTTTTCATTGATAATTCTCGATCACGTGGTGAAAGATGAACACGAAGCAAGTATGGTCGCCCTGTAGCCGTCTGCATGCCGCCCGTGATTCCAGTGGCCGGTGCCACTGACTGGCCGCGGCGGCCAAGTGCGCGGTGCTACATATACTGTAAGTATTCTCGTTGGCCGCAGTGACCTAGTGGCGTGGCTTGGTCGCTTAGTGCGCGGGGGCCGTTAGTGCTTATTAGATCAAAACCCTACGAGTTTAGCAGTGCTGTTTAGCCTCATGAGTTAACACTGACAACTTTTCTGTTTTGGTTTCATTGTTTTCTATACTCGACCATTCCCCCCCCCCCCCCATTTTCTTATTAATTCTTTCTTAATCGTGCTTTGCTTGATTTTGGAAAACTTGTTTTCCACATTAATTACGTGTTTATTGCTACTTTTTAAGAAAAAGACCCTTACCCACATGCGATTTTGTGGTGTGAAGTTCGTCTTCTGCCAATTATTTACTTGTAAACTGTACTGAAACAAGCTCAACTAAAAAAAAAAATTGAAGTAAAAAGCCGAACTGTGCCTAAACTCGAACTAGCGTTATATAACCTTCTCAGCTAAACATACAAACCAACGCATTTACCAACTGAGCTACCATCACGTGAAAGACAGGATTAAAAAAAATTCCTGACTTTAATGTAGTTTATTGAACAAAAATTTCCAAATTTGCCGCTATAATCTGTCGTACATTAGGACAGAGCCTTAATAGGCTAATAACACACTAATACTTTTTCTTCTTCACGAAACTCTTTGAGGAAGGAAGGAGAAGTATTAGTGTGTTAGTAGCCTATTAAGGGCTGTCCTAATGTATGACAGATTATTTACGGCTAATTTGGAAATTTTTTTTCTAGAAACTGCATTAGAGTCAGGAATTTAAAAAAAACTTCTGATGGGGTGTAACATATTATGGGAACAAAATTGACACAAATTCTTGAGTCTAAAGATTTCTAGCCATAAATTACGAAAAAGTCGGCGTTATACAGATCTTGTACCTTAGATTTCAAGTACCCCGGCTTTGATGTTCTAAGCTGCTGTTATTGAAGAAGAACGAATATCTTTTCAAAGGTGCTATCCTCTGTAACCGGTTATGAGCTTTTATGCGTAACACACAGGTTGCAACTTTAAGACTATGATTAAAAAAAAAGATGCACACAGTTAAAGAGCAATTTTAAAACTGGCGTATATTGTGAATGCTGAAGATACTCAGAATAATGAAAAAGAAAAAATGAAGCACTACAAGTGTTAAGAAAAAAGCGGCCAATCGCATGAGACATTTTGTTGCACAGTACTGCACTGTTTTCAAGCATAAAAATAAACAAGAGTTTTTCTGAAACGGCAATTGATTTCCAATTTTTCTTTTCTGTTTATTTGTAATGTATTGACATAGCATACTGTTGAACTTTTATTCATGAAAACGGTGTGGTACTGTGCACATGCACCGAAATATCGCATTTTTAATGTTTAACTGTTTCTGTACTATTTGGCCACCTTTTTTTCTTAATAATATTACTAGGAAACAATTTAAAAAAAAAAAATGGAAGGCATGCCTTTTCAACAAGTGCCTCGCTTTAAATGACTTAAGAGTGATTTAACTTGATGTAAGTGCTCTGATGCCATGAAGAAATCTCAAAACACAGTAAAGAAGAAAAAAAAAACCTAAGACCAAAGACCAACAACCACCACAAATTCCAAGACTACATCCAATTGCCAGCCTTTTTGGAAATCACCACCGTGTAATTTGAAATCCACACACAGACATACACACAACAAGCAACCTGACTTCTTTCGGCATGTTAGAAATGACGGCAGCAAAAGTTGAAAAAAAAACCGCAACCGATCAGTTTACCTTCACCACAACCATGAACCCTCCTTGACCTTACGAACTCACTCCCCTCCCCCCTAACTCCCACCCCAGACTTCCATTTACTCCGCTCAGGACGGGCAGTTGATTCCTTTTGCCTACATTGGTTACGTGTCATAGTGAAGAACAGTAGGGGTCCAAAAACAGTGCGCGTCGGTACACAGGAAACACACCTGAGACGCGGCTGCTTAGAACTGCGGCTGCTGCCCACGGTCAGTGACAGGTATACGGAGAGATGGACACCTACTAACATCCCCCTCCCTCCCCCACTCACCTGTAGTCGCTTTTAACTTGTGAGAACCATGAGATTCTTGCGCCTCTCTACATTGTGTCTCAGGCCCGCAGATTGCTTGCCTGTATACTCAAGAAATCTAACTTAGAAGTCATCACACGTTTCACCTGTTTGGTTCGTTTACTTGCAAGGTTTAAGCTTTATACCGAACATTTTAGATTTGCTTACACCACGCGTGCTAAAGCATACATCCAAAAACTCAGTAGTAATAGCTTCATGAAAAATTTAAATGTATGAAAAATTAATTTGTAGGTGAAATAGATCGGTTTGAGGATTGTTCCGTGATAAAGCAATGGACCCACAATTGTCAAAGACTCAAAACGATTTAATTTTCAGCATTAAAAGAGCATTGCTCCCAGCACCATTCTTCTCGATCCTCCACATCGAATGCGGCCCCAAAGTTTTATTTACTTACCGTTAGTCAACCCCTAGCTAAAATCCGTTTTAAAATGTGGCGTCTAGGAGATTTTCTGTTGAATATTGGAGAACTTTATTTACTGCGGGACTCACGTATATGGTCCTTTGCGCGTTGACAATAACCATGACGTTTCACATCTGCGTGTGCATGAACTAATTTGCTAATAGTTACCATGAGATCAAAAATCTAAACGACTAATGCGGTAAGAATTATAATTATTTATGCCAATAGATCGCCGAAGAAAAATTATAAGGTACTAACCTAAAAAATTATAAAGTGCGATTTTAAAATAAGAAAATCATACCGGTTTTGTGACGACACAATTAATGCGTTCATGCAGGTTCGTCTGTTACATGCAATGCCAACTGAGACAGTAGCTGCGTTCTTCACTACGAGGAACGCAGCTACTATCTCAGTTGACCTTGGCCATGGTAACATGGCGGATGCGATTGGCGCGTGGCTGTTATAAGGCAGGCGGAAAGTTATAAGGGTGTTGCTTTAATTGCATGCCGTACATAAACAAAGGCCCCTAAATTACAATAAAATACCAAGAATGGAACCATAGTTAGAATTTTAACAGGTCAAACACTTAAAAACCTAAGACAGCTGCTGTCTCAGTGACCTTTCGGAATTGTAAGTATGGTTCCATTCTTTTTTTTTTTTTGCAATTTAGGGGAGCTTTGTTTATGTATGACATGTAATTAATGCTGAATACCAGGAGCACCTACTGCCGATTGAAAATATAAATTACCCGATATATTTGCATTCTCCTTCTCCCATGCTGTTTGATCTAGAGATAATCACTTTGGAGTGCCACCAGCGCAGCCCCCTTGGTATATAAGTCGAGACGGCGGCCGTAATTCCAACTTTTGTTCCTCTATATAGTGTGCTCGTGGCGACATAGAGGGGAGGAGGGTGGGAACGTTTCAGGTAATGTATATTTTCATTACGTAATAGAAACAAAAATCAACCAGATGCCCCTGGTATTTTAGTGTTTCTATGCCTTGAAAAAATACATGACCTGATATTTTTGCATTCCACTGACCTCGTCAACGACGGCGGGCACCACGTGACGGAGCCCCCTTAGGTAGCGCATTGGATCCCTAATGGTTTAATAATTTTGCCACGATTGCGAACAGGATGTTGGAGGAATGACAATCGTGTGCTTAAGGGGAACATTATAAAATCCACCTGGCAGCCACGAAGGGGCCCAAACGGTATAAACCATCAGCATGTGCCGACATGTCTCACAGGTGTGAGAGGTAAATACTGACGGATTCTTCCAGGACATTGCTTCCATGTTGTCCGTGATAGGAATGTTGCTGCGGTTGGCCCAGGAAGCCGAAATGGCGTGTAGCTCATGAGCAGTGACACGAATACCCTCAGATGCACAGTTGATGTCGACGGCGTTGTAAGCTTGAAGAATGACAGTCTTTATCCAAGCCCATTCGCCGGGACCGGTCAAAACTTTTTCACCCTTTCACTGCGAAACAAGGAGAAACCACGGCGCGAATGGGCTTGGATGCCTTCAAATAAAATTTGAGGGCACGGACTGAGCACAGGGTTCTTTGCAGTTCTTCTCCCAAGATTGGCGTGAGAGCAGGAATAATGAACGGTTGGGACCCCTCAGAGGACTTCTGGGTCTTTGCTCAAAAAGAAGCTAGTGGAGTAAGAGTGACTCCAGAATGATTGTCAAGAAAGAAGCAGTCGGCGGGGGTCACTGATAAAGCTTGAACCTCACTGTATGTAAGATCGCTGAATGCACAAAAAGACAGAGGTTCATAAGGTGCAAAGAGGAGAAGAGTAAGGACCAGGGACAGGTCCCATTCCGGAAACAATCGTCACACACGGGCCGTTGCAATTTGAAAGATTTGATGAGGGCGGAAACACAAAAGTTGTTAGTAAGGGAAAAGCTCCCCTCGGCCCGGATCACGGTGGTGAAGGCAGAACGGTAAACGAGTATGGTGGAGCCACGATGTCCGGTGCAAAGCAGATGGTCTAAGAAGCGCAGGAGTTTAGGAACAGTGGGGCTGATTGGATTGACTTGCCATGTGAGACACCAACGAAACCACTGTCGCCAGTGGCTGTTGTAAATTTTATTGGTAGAGGCCCTAACCGCCCCGGAAGCGATACAAGAGGCTTGTTCTGGATAAACTCTTTTTGCTTCGAGTAGGAAGACGATAGAAGCCACTCGTTTAACCGGAGGGATTGCGGTCGTAGGTGAAACACGGTTCCCCATCGTTGAGAGAGAAGGGGTGAGGAGACCAGGAGAACTCTCGGCGAGTCGACCCAAAAACGGAGGAGCTGAGGCAACCATGGGACCGATGCCCACTTCGGGGCTATAACAATGAAGAGACCGGGGTCCGCGAGATTTTGCGAAGCATGAGGGACGAAATTTCGAGGGCGGGAACAGGTAACCGAAGAGATGCGACCAATCCAATGTCAGTGCATCCACTGACCAGGCCCGGTCGTCGGGGACCGGACAGACGAACTGGGGAAGTTTGGCATTGAACCTCGTGGCAAACAGGTCTACCGTTGGCTTCCCTCATAAGGAAAAGACACTCTCGCAAACGGATGTTTGGAGTGTCCATTCCCCAGACAGCAGAGACCAGCAGGAGAGAGAGTCTGCGATCGTATTGTGGCTGCCCGGTATGTGGAGGGAGAGGAGGACCGTATTGAGCGACCAGCAAAAGCGAAAAATATCCGAAGTGACATTGTGGAGAGACCGTGACCGATTACCGCCGCTCCTCTGTAGGTCAGCCACTGTCGTGGTGTTGTCAATGTTGGACTACGCTGTTGGCTAGGTCGTGGTGAAAAAACTGGAGACTGAGAAGGATGGCGCAAAGTTCTAACAGATTGATTCCGGTGGCCATGACCCTCCGGTCACTTGGTTGCCGATGTGAGCACCCAACCCGTGAAGCATATGTGAAGAGGTGACGATGGAGTGCTGGCTCGTGAAGGGGGATCGTGGCCGTGAGTTGGTAAACATCCATCCACCAAAGGAGAGTTGAGAACAGGAATGTTGCGGGATGATCGTCGTCCATTCGTCGATACGAAAGTGGTATAGGGGACGCACCATCCAGTGTCCATAAGATACGAGCAGGGTGAGAGAGTCCAGGATGCCGATAAGAGAGTTGAGGTCTCGAAGAGTGCAGCTCTGTTGATGCAAGCAATACCGGATTTGTGTCAGTACAACAGTGATCCAGTCGGTCGCATGTTGGTCGCACGAAGAAGGTCGAAGTGCGCTCAGAGAAACTGGAAGGACTGGGATGGAGACAGCCGGGACTTTGGAAGATCGATACCGAAGCCTAAGCTGTGAAGTAGTTGCAATGTGAAGTCCTTGGTGGAGAGAAGTTGTTGATGGGGAAGGAGCCAATCGTCGAGATAGGCGTCCGCACGGATTTGATGTTGATGAAGAAAGGCAAGGACCATTTTTGAACAGCAATGAATCGTGGAGATGCATTGAGTTCAAAAGGAAGACACCGTCATTCGTAAATTGTAGATAAATCGAAAGAGGTGCCGGACACTGGCATCAATAGGGATTTGTAGATTTGCGTCCGCAAGATCTATAGAAATTCGACGGTCGGTTGTGGCTGTCTGCATTGAAGCGAAGACGTGGTGACCGTGTCTTGGGTGCGACCAATAGGTGCATAGATCGCAGTCGAGTCCCGGGCCCAGGGGACAGGGGGCAAGCTGCCGAAACTGTACAGAACACAGGTAGCGATGGGTCGACCAAAGAGGCCTCGGGAACCGAGACCGGAGGGGGGGGGGAGACCGGTCCACCGGTTCCCTTGGGGTATCTTTAGCTCATGGCGTGGCCACCTAAGACGGAGAACAAACAGCAGGTCCGACGTGGTCGGAGGCTACAGAAGAAAAGATGGAATGACGGCCGCCGTCACGCTTTATATACCAAGGAGGCTGCGTACACCAGATGCGCAGTAGGTAGCGGTGCTGGCGACGCTCCAAAGTCTTTAATCTCTAGATCAAACAGCATGGGAGAAGGAGAATGCAAAAATATCAGGTAAAGCGTATTTTCAATGCATAAAAAACTCTTTTAACTCGTTCCCAAAATAATACATTTATTGAAGCTAAAGAAAGACTCGAAGGAAATAGTGAAATTTGATTAAAAAAATCAAATATGGCATGTATTGCAGATTGAGTTTACTCGGTTACTAACAATGCAAATCGATGTTGTTCAAATATGTTCGACGATGGTTCGGCAACAATGGCTCGTTCACTAAAGATTCAACCCGTCGTTGTACAAATAGTTAGACGATGGCGTTCGGCAACGAAGTGGTAAGATTTTCACTTTATTACCCGAGTGACGAACCGAAAGTCTTACCGCGTTGTTGCCGAACGCCTTTGTCTAAAAGATACTAATAAAATTTAAGCTAGTGTTCAGGTGTTTTCAGCATTTATCAAGCACCATGTTTACAATGCTCGTATTTAGATCTGCTCATGTCGAAGGTTTCTATTTCTTAACAATGCACCAACGGGCGGATTGAGACAGTTTTAACAAACTCATTCGCCGACCGAAAGGACCATCTCCAATCATACCGGTTTGGAGACTCGTTCCTCCGTGTCCTTTTCAAGTTCACGAAGCAGCGATTCATCTCCGAGTATTGTCAGTGTTAGGGGCGCATCTGTACTTTCCTATATATTATCCAAGCTGAACTACAAAGGGACCATCTCTTCTCCAACGAACTTGTCAGAAACGCGGCTGCATTCGCCCTCACTTGACCCTTGTCCCCAAGTTGTCTTTTTCTCCGATTGGGGGTTGAGGATGAGTCGCAGGAGGGGGGTAGGCGAGAAGGGGATGACAGGAGCAATGGAAGAAGGGGGGGGGGGGGGTGATGTAGAGTAACAGTAGACAAGCTTTTACGGCATAGCTGGTATCATGTACTTTATCTGATGACGCCATTAGTGAATGGCCGATTGCAATCGCTTCAATGCTGAGCGACTTCATGCTTCATTAAACAACGAAAGGAGCCGCTGAAGTTGAAGAAATTTCCCTGCTTAATTGGTTTTATGATGTCATATCAATTGGGGACGTTCAGGCAATAGGGCGGAGAAGCGCTTTTAATTTAGGGTGAGGGGGGTGGGTTGTTGATACAGACGAAGTTTTTATTTTTATTTTTTTTAAACAATGCTAGATTCTTTTGTTCAAGATAAATTCTGTATTGTCGTTCAGTTACGTCTGTCTTGTGGCTTCGAAGATGTGTGTAGGTCACATATGTGATTTACAACTGGTAGGACTTTATAGATCCAACCTCGGACATCGCCCAATCCTGTTGTATTCAGTAGACTACCTTAGCAAGGCCCATAGCCTCATAGGTAACTTACTAAACGATATGGACCGTAATTTTATAGTAAAAAAAAACAAACTAGAAACAAATTATACTAGTTCTTGTACTGGTAATTTACGGTTTCATTTTTTTCAGTGTTAGCTATATCTTAAATCCAATCTGAACAAGTAAAAACCATTGGATACAGCATTTTATACAGTACTTTTACTAATTTTGCCAATACAGTATTAATACTAATTTTTCAATTTTGGTGTATACCATTTCTTACCATTTCCAAGCAATAACTGATTTTTTTTTTAACTTTAGAAAGCTTTTGAAGCAATTGCTTCTGCAAAGAACTTTCAAATTTAAAAAAGATGAAACAAAAATTTCAAAGCAGATGCCCAAATTGTGCCGCCAGTCATTACGTACGATTGACGTGAAATAGGCCTCTATTCAACTTTTTTTTTAGTTTCATGGACCTAAAAGTAGCAAGTTGGCCGATACTGAATGAATTTGTATAAATAATAAGTTTTAAATAAACTAAAAATTCAATTTATGATTTTACTAGTTATGCCCATGCGCATGCTGCCCCCCCCCACCCTGACGCACCCCCTTTCTGCACTCCCATGAGTGGGTTCTGAATATCTCTCTGCGTCCCTCCGGCACTTCAGGTGTTTGGTCTTTGGTTTTAAATTTATCAAAATATATTACATATGCCCTCCCCCCACAATTACTTTAACTCCCAATCCCCACACTCCTGCTCCCTCCCTGATACGCATCGTGTCCCCCCACACACACTTGCCCGCCTTACCCGCGCTAAAAAGTGTCGCCCCGTGACATTTCCCTTTGGTGCAGCCTCGGAAAAGTCGCATGCGTGTGTTTGACTGATATGAAGGCTAAAAAACCCTATCACCGAGAAATCCAGCATTCAGTAAGCAAGTAATTCCATGTTTAAGTTAATCCTTTGAAACAATTCACTTCGGTACCGCGCATTGCCCCACACACACTTGCCCAGCTCCCCCCCCCCCCCCCCCTCCGAAAACGCGGCCCTGTGACATTTTCCCTTTGGTGCAGCCCCAGAAAAGTCGTATGCGTATGTTTAACTGAAGGCTAAAAAAAAACCTATCAATGAGAAATCCAGTATTTAGTAAGCAAGTAATCCTATGTTTAAGTTAATCCTTTCAAACAATTGACCTCGGTACCACTCATTACGAAATTGTTGCAAGCAACGATTGTTGCGGCCTACTTAAAAACAATTCAACTCCTATCTGAAAGTGAGCATTTAGGAAATAAATGCGCCTTTCCATCGTATCATGCTGCCATTAAGAACCTATCGTCGTTTGGTTTAAAGTTGTCTGGTTTAGTAGACAGGAGTTGTTTTTTTTTTTTTTTTAGCTTAAATGCCGACAATGGCACATTCCATGCGACTAAAACTTTGTTGCCGCTTTGGTGCCACAATAACACGCCAAAACATGATCCAAATAGCGGCGCGGCAGGTCTCGTATTCATTTTGATATTTCTCATCTCTTTAATCGAACCCATTCATTTTG
>JAHWFP010129891.1:0-12402 GCA_023313725.1 Lithobius niger
TTTTGTAACGGGTTGCGGGAACAAGAGAGTTGCAAGAACAGGAGTTGCAGGAACAAGAGAGTTTTGCATTGGGTTGCAGCGGACCCAGAACAAAGTGAGAAAGCACAAGCCAAGTGGTTGGCTACAACCTAGTGGGCCAAGGTATGCAGAACGTAAAAATATATAGTCCAAAAGAGGATGATATATAAAAAAAAAAGCATTATTTCGTGTTATATTCTATGTATTGCCTAGCAAAATTGCACCGCAACAATCTCTTACAACAATCGTTAGCTTTCACGGGAGTTAGACTACTTTTGTCAAGTTTGCGATGGATCGTTGGGAAAGGACAACTACCTAGGAGATGGTATGTTCTCTTTTCAATTGGTACTCGAGCGTAGTTTAATATTGTCGATAAATGTTATCAAACCAGAGTTACATTTCGAAGCTGAAAAAATACGGAACACTTGCGCGAGATGTTTTTATCAACTTCGCATTGCAACGAGGGGCTGAGAACATTTATCGACACTTAAACTACGCTCGAGTGACATTTGAAACGAGAATATACCATCTCGTAGGTAATTATGCTTTCCAAACAATCCATCGTAAACTTGAAGTCTAACTCACCGTGAAAGCTGACGATTGTTGCAAGACTAACATTGCACCAGTCACGGCTCATCAACCAAAGTAAAAGCATGTTTTATTTTAATGAAAATATTGTTTCTTAGATTTAAAATTGAATATGATCCGTAATCTTTCTAACTTTTAAGGGAATTATTATTAATTTATTTTCAACTATTTACGTTTCAACTAATTACGTACTGCATTAAATATTTTACGTGCTGCCGTTGCTTCTACCACTTGCATTGAATATTAGCGGCCGTTAGGCCTAACATGTTTGGGCGGAAAGCTGTTGCTGGCTGATCGTTTTGCCACCATGGCAACCAAAGATTAATTGTTCGTTTCTGGCAAGTCGAATCATAACTTATGTACGACTCGGCAACATCATATTTGTTTAGAAATTAGTTTAAGCCTACTAAATATAGTTCTGTCATATTTGCGTTGTGTGGCGGAGACCAAGAAACCAGACGATTCGATCACAAAGACAACATGGATGGAAGAGCTGACAGTTTTATCAGAAAAAAAATGCCAATGTGCTCGTTTTATCAGTGTCAAAGAGGGGTGATTGGCTGATGGCTGACGTTTCTGGCTTTCCATTGGTTAATTGCCGTTAGAAAAGTATGAAGGTGTGTTCTCAAAGAGAACTGCTACACGCAAGATAAAACGAAGAATCTGTAGTGTGGTGGTATTAATCATTGTAAGCCAACGACCTGGCTTTCCCCAAAGTTAAGGTCAGCACAAAGTTATTCCCTGTTATTGCTGACCTTTTCATGCTGTCACCAACAAAGTTAAGGAGTAAAAAAAGCACGGTATAACAGATTACAGGAAGGCAAACCAAGTTGTGCTACATAAAAAGACGATCAACGTTTCGAAAATTAACAATTTTCGTCATCAGGTTTGCATAATAAAATTAAAGCATGGCAAAAGTCATCCTATGTTAAATGCATAATTACAGTAATTTAAAGGGATAAAAACCACCAGTTTCCCCTCTCAAAAGAGACTGAAACGGCAGTCGAAATGCACAACCCAACCGGCTTTTTGGGAAACCGAGTCGCAAGACAAGGTGTATGCAAATCGCGTCACCTGTTTTTTAGGTATGATCCATTCGTTGATGATTTGGGGGTTGCACAGTATGCCTGGAAAAAGTGTCGAGCTTAAATGTTTTAATTACAGAAAAATATTTTTTGGTATTTCTTATCTGGCATTAAGTGGTTATGTACAGGTGGTTTATGCGTATGGATGACAAGCGTTTTAAGATTAATACACGCACTAGTTTGTTTTTCTTGAAAGAAGATTCGAATCTTGTCCAAAACTTTGTAAATTTGTGAAACGCTGTTCCTCGTCTTTTTATGTGTCACTGCTTGGTTTGCCTTCCTGTAACCCACAAGGTTTCTTCCTTTCTTTTGGTTTTTGTATTTCATTTTGAAGGTTTCGACTTCAAACGTTTATAAAATAAAATTTAATGTCATACAGGTATTTGTTCCCCGCTTTTTTCTTTGTTCCCCTGGATTGTTTGTTTATGGAATGAAATGTACAATCCTTCAAGTTGAAACCCTCTACAATCACGAACGCTTTCATTTACCCATTGCACAGACGGCGCCACTCTCGCCGGCCTTACTCTACGTTTAGAACTGGTTTCGAATGACGATTCTTTCCAGCGGCTTCCGTCCCTCCTTCCGGTTCCGTCTAATCCATTTCACCTTTTCTGGTGCGCAGCCGCCCTAAGACGACATAAAACTGCCAGATTCAATATCTCCGACGTAACAGTTATGGAAATTTAATCTTTTATTGGCCATTGAAGGAATCGAGTGTCTTCCCTCCTCCGATAAAAACGATCGCGCTGCCTGGCTGGGCTGAAGATGGCGATTCTGCGTGGCTCTTCTCTTCGGAGGAGCGCCTCCCGCTTTGTCTGCTTCAATGCTCGAGGCTTTTTTTTTTTCTACCGTCTTTTAGTCGCTGCCTCCGCACTGCCATTCGTTTCAAATGGATGCATGGTTATGTACTATTGGTTTCTGAACGGAGAGGAATGAAAGTTAAGCAAAATCACGTGAATTTTTACCCCTTCTGAAACGACTAGCTGGAGCTGAAGGTGTTGAATACACGGTTTGGAACACTGGTTCGGTATGGTGGCTCATGTGTATGTCCATGTTCAACTAAATTAAGTTTCTTCAAAGGTTTGCACACACTGGCTAATAAATGCTGATTTTCGTTTGCTTCGCTCACTCAATCAGCGCATCCTGTGACTCAAATCACCCACCTCATCGCTCCCCCTCCCCCTCCCCATGATCAATTCTATTGTAATTATTCTTCCATGTTCATGATGGCGGAAATAAATGAGCCTCAAGGCGGTCTCGAAGCTGCCCCTTCGAGAAGCATGCTGTCCTGAAAGGCTTTCCCCATTGCTGCCCTCCTACCAGATGCACGGTGCTTATACTTAAAAGTTCTTAAAAGTGGTTACAAGAAATGGCAGTTCTAATGGTACGATCTTATTATGTAGATGGACGTACATTCATTCCATTTAAAAGTACCACTTTTAGCACATTTTCCCCACAAACTGGGACTTTTGGCTTCAGTAAAGTTTGTCCCCTTACTGGATGTAGCACCGCACAAGTACAGTACATAACACCAAAAATTAAGTTTAATTTACAGCCCAATTCACACTTTATGGACTTTGTCACCTAAATACAAAGCATACAGAACGAAGACAATGACCTATTTTACCCAACCTACAATAAAAAAAAACCTGAACTTATGGACTTGTAGGCTACCTTTCTTCAACAAATTTTTTCACCGAATTTGAATTTTTCTTGTGGCCATCCTTTATGAATAGAATAGAATAGAATAGACGTTGTTGGCCAATCAGCTTACAGCTTTTTGAAGGCACAAGCAGCAGATGTTAAGTGGAAAGAACCACCATCGTAAAGAGTTGTTTTTGCCGCAGGAGGGAGGAAACCGGAGTACCCGGAGGAAACCCTCGTGCAACGGGCGGGAAACAACCGGAGAAAACCCGTATATATACACCCTTCCCAGGATCGAAACTGGGTCTGTAGGAAGCCAGATATGTGCAGCTGGGACCAAGACGTTTATCGAATCTGATACGCCCCAGTCCTCGCAGCTACCCGTGCATCCTACCCATGTGGTTCTGTGTCCCGGACTAAACTTCGCTTCCAGTTCTTTATGGAAAGGGTTGTCCATGTTTGGAATGCCATTCTCTCTCATGTTGCTTGTGCCCCATCTCTTAATGCCTTCAAATTTCGTTTTGATATGCTTGTTCGTTATTATTGGTGATGTTTGTGTGGGTGAGTGGGTGCTTCTTGTGCCTTTTCTTTTTCTATTTCTATTTCTATTTCTGAAAGTCATAGTTTGGTAGATTCCTTAAATCTGCAACAAAATGGAACAAGATGCAGCCAACCTCCACCAAAATGGGATCTCCTCCTCTAATTATTCACCGCACTACCTTCTACCCTTTTTCTTGTTGGTAAAAAAAACATCGTCTCTCAGTACGGATCGATCGCTTTTGACTAGAGAGGTATTACGCAAATTCACTTTCTCGCTGAATTACAACGCTACTTTCTTTTTCGACATGGTTTATGAAAAGGGCTCAAACAACGACGCAAGATCCCTCTCATTGTTAGGTTCTTTCGGGATCCCCATTGTCACTCAAGGAATTTTATCTCCAGAGGGGCTTTTTATCGGCTTAGCTATTTTCTCTTATCAGCAAATGCAGTCAACTCAAAAACCTCTTAAGACGATCCTTTCTCCCCCCCCCCCTCCACTACTTCTCATCCAACCCCTTAGGCCATCCATACACCGTCTTTTTTTTTACGTGGGTTTGTTTCATTATACCCTAATACCTATTTAAAGAGAGGGCGCCATGATAGGCCTTCGTTGCTGTAGATGCACCATGACCGGTTCACTCCATTCTGCCAGAGAGAATAGATTATTAACGCTCAAGACGCGACACTCAGTGGGAGGAGGTGGCGGTTTGTGTTCTATTTGGGCCTTTCTTTCGGTCCGGGTCGTTCCATTAAAATACGGGGGATGAGCGACTTAGTTCATTCGTTGTCTTAAGCAATAATCGAATGAGAAGACGAACCTTAACTACGCAGCCATCTTAAAATGGCCTGTCTGTATTGTTAAAGTGTAATTCTGCCTTTATTAATGAAATTCTTTAGAATAGAAGTTGTCGGCCAATAAGCTTAGATCTTTTTGAAGCCTTATGAGGCATATGGTAAGTGGAAGTTACTGCCATCAGAACAGATGTTTTTTGCCGCATGAGGGAGGAAACCAGAGTACCCAGAGGCAACCCTTGTGCAACGGGCGGGAAACAAGCAGAGAAAAACTTGTACATATATAACTTCCCTTCACCAGGATCGAACCCGAGTCTGTAAGAAGCCAGTGCTCGCAGGTACCCGTGTACCTGCAACTAATAATTTTTGTGGTGGCAACTGCAATACCTTGAAGTTGGTCATTTTTTGTGCATAGAGGGCCACTTAAACAAAGTAGACTGATATACAACCGTGGCATTCACAGCCGTGGCATTTACAGCCGTGGCATTCACAACCGTGGCATTTACAGCCGTGGCACAACCGGGATACTCACAGCACAGAAGGTGATTTATGTTATGCAATATCTAAAACAAAACCCACAAGGGTGAAAGAACCCGCCAAGTTTCAGCCAATCAAAGTAGTGATATCAGAGCCAAAAAGGCTGCCAACAAGTTAATACTACATTAGTTGCCAAGCTAATCCCACCGAGTATTAGATCAAAGGTTAAATAAAAAACCTGATCATTGCTACTATCGGTAGCAATGGTCAAGTTTTTGATTTAACGTGTGAGGTAATAGTCGGTGGAATTATCTTGGCAACTAATGTAGGAACTTGGTGGCAGCCTTTTTGGCTCTGATATTAGTACTTTGATTGGATGAAACTTGGCGGGTTCTTTCACCCTTGTGGGTTTTGTTTTAGATATCACTTCTTTTGTAGTTTTTTTTTTTGTGTGGCGTCTTATTTTTGCCACTAACCCATTTATCTACTATCTGGCCAAGTTTGGTCGAAAAATATTGAATACGAACGGAAATTCATTCACAGCCATGGCACAGCCGGGAAACTCACAGCACAGAAGATGATTTAGGTTACGGAATATATGGCGTCACAAGCTGTGTGTGTGTGTCCTCAGATTTTCCTGCATCATGCAACCACCTTCATTGCAGCTTGCCAGGTTGCTGACGATACGTCCTTCTGTGTAAAGCCCTAACCAGACTGGCTTCACGCGGCTGCACGGCGACGCAGTATGGTGTAAAAAAGACTTCAATATTAGTCCTAAACGCAACACCAGTCATACGATTGCAGCAATTTTGGCCTTGTAGGCACGTAGTTACGCATCGCTTCGAACGGAATTTTCTTCTGTCTGGAGAGGGCTTTATTTAGTGTTCCTCTGCAGCACCCACGTGCGCATTTGTGCCATCGTTCAGATAGTCTGATTCACTGAGGTTTTTGTCTTAACTTTATCCCTACTTATATACATGATCGTCCTTTGAGTTGATCTTTTCGTCAGTGCCCTTTAGCAGGGGCGAGTTGTTCAACTCGAGTGAACCTCGAACCTGATTTGATTTCGACCAGGGACTCATCGTCTCGTCGCGCGCACGCCGCATGGATAACAGAGTCTATACAGGAAGTAAAGCCAGCCAAAAGTCGTATCGTAGAACAATCCATGCCTGTATTGAGCATTAGTACATTTTACGCTTATGCGCAATTATCATCATACTGGAACTCACGCTGAACGCCTTTATTGATCACTTGTCTCACGTTCCAAGTCATTAATTGTACCAAGAATTTATAGGGTATGGGAGGAGAATTTGTAACTCTAAAAAGTCCCTATTGAAATACGTTAGATTCGTCCCCATTAGTTCCATCCGAGTTTTCAGAGGGCGCCACATGTTGTACCTGGTAATTTTTGCTCATTTTTCAGCCAAAATGTAAAGTTAACTAAATTACAACTAAGCTAGGCTGAATGATAATTAAATATAAGCTAGTTTCTTTTAGTTTACTTTAATTTTAGGTTAAAAACTGAGTAGAAATTCCCACATAAAACACATGGCGCCCTCTATAAACTAGGACTGAACTAATGTGAATGT
Organism: Lithobius niger; assembly: GCA_023313725.1. NCBI lineage: Eukaryota > Metazoa > Arthropoda > Chilopoda > Lithobiomorpha > Lithobiidae > Lithobius > Lithobius niger. The sequence goes on from JAHWFP010129891.1 coordinate 6,734, forward strand.
ATCTAAGACGTTTCAGTATGGGCCACAGTAACAAATTCTCCTCCCCATCTCTATAAATTCTTGATTGTACTCGAACGTTGTCCAAAGCGATCTGAGAAGCGTTTTAGCATCAAGGTAAAAGTCCAGGCCATTACCGGAAATTAGACTGGGATGGCGAAAACTGAAAAGCTTCTTAAATCGCTCTGGACAACGTTGTGGGTCAAATAATGACTTACAACGTTAGATAACTTAAAAATAAAGACATTCAGCTCAAGTTCCAGGATGATGATAGCGATGACACTCCTTTCATTATATGTATGGTACTCTGTACCACAGCCCCCTACAGTAAAGGCCGGATCAGATCAAGACAAATTAGGCGCGTTAAATCAACCATTGGCGCGTTAAATCAACCATAGAAGGAAGCGCAAGTTTGCTAGGTGCTGCCATCTCTACACTAAATGGCAAAATTTCAAACTAACCGACGAGGGTTCAGAATTCTGTCAACCGATGACGCCACTTGGCAAACTTGTCGCGTCGGTATTTATCGCGCCTTCTAGCGGAGATTGTGGAAGGCAAAGCTGATACGGCCTTTACTGTAGGTGGCTGTGTCTGTACCCATTTGGTACGCGAGCGACGAGACGACGGGTTCCTGCAATTTTGACGTAATTGACGCCATTGAATGCGGAAACATGGCAATGACTGCATCAGAATGATGTTGTTTTGGATGTACGTGAGTGACAAACAGTTTGCCCCTGAGCTTACTTGACTGTCTGATGAGAAGAAGCAGTTGTCAGTTCACATTTTAAGGGGGGGTTGAAAATTAATACCAACATCGCATGTTGTACTCCCAATTCTTAACTGCCCTCTGCGCTGGAGCAGCAAGACGAAACGAACCGAACTTCCTTTTGTTGTGCGTCACGGTTTTCATTTATTGCTGCATGTGTGCATTTGTCTGTCACTTCGTGCTTTTCTGCACATATATGTTATTAGGATGCAACGCGTGTGCGTATTTGTGTACAGCTTTAGGCCCTTTGGTACCTTGTGTTGGGCTGGTCAGTCTCCTTCACCTGTTTCTCTGACCACCATTTCCTCTTTTTCTTCCATTCCACCATCTTTTTTCTCCCTGTCACCCCCAATTCTTTGTAACAATCGCCCGCGAGTTGGGATAAAACCAAATTTCCTTTCCCCTTCGATCCATCGGTCACGGGCGCAAGGTCTCCCCTCCCATCCCTCCCAACCCCCCACCGTCCTTCCTTCCTTCCACATCCGCATCCAGATAAAACACTTCGAATGCAATCGTTTTCAAAGCGATGCGTCTTTTGCCTCTGCCGTGCGTTTCCTTCTCTGGAATTTCTCTGCTTTGGCATTCCATTCGTGTAGCTCTGCCCACGCTGATGCCCCACTGCACCCCCCCCCCCTCTTCCTCCCTACCCTCCCCCTCTTCCATTTTCCCATTCGGTCTCTACCTCCTCGTTAAGGCTGCCGGACTGGCTGGAAGACCACGTCTGAACCCAAAGTGTGTCCCCAGAGAGTTAAGACTGGTGGCCACTGGTCACTGAACCTACGCCTCAACACCCCCCCCCCCCCCCGTTCCCACTCCTCCTGCCGCCTCCCCTCCCATCATCCAATTCGCCATCGTCCCTGGACTACCTACCTTCTCTCTCCTTATGGTATTGGGATTAATTTACGAACACGTGACTTAGCGGATTACGACTTTTGCAGTTAAAAGTAATCAGAAAACTGCGGTCGTAACTCGGGTCGCTTAGTGTAGTTTGCTACAGAGCACCAAAACCCCTTGCGTTTAGGGACTGTGGTTTAAATCTGCACGACTGAAGACAAATTTTTTGCATTAATTGTTTATTTTGGCAAGTTTGCCTAATGTCAAGTTTTTTTTTTGTGGCAAGCACTGTTACGGCGAGCGACTGTACATTTTTCGTTACTTCGGCTATAATAGTAAGGGGGAGATGGGCCAAGCGAGATTCACATTTTTACAGATTGCAGGGGTGCTGCCGCGAGTACCAGTTTTTTTCACATTTTTTCACATTCCTACTTTTCATTTTTTTTCCATATTTTTTTTTTTACATACCTACTTTTCATTTTTGTATCACTATTTCTTCTTTTTTCATATAGCAGTTTCACAATTCTTTAATAAAAATTTATCTTTTCCGGTAACCCTTGTAATTTATCTGTAAGTTTACTCTAGGGAGCGAAAGCGAATTCAAAGTGACTCGACCGCCCGTAAACCGACCAATTTTTGTAATATTTTTTTTTGTGTTCTAACCACAGAAATGCCTACGTAATTCCAGGCCCAAAAATAGTAGGGCGGATCATTTGATTGTTTTTACTTCGTTTGTGCGTTTTGCCTTTTTTTCGCACCAACATTCGTATTTTTCACATTTTTTTCACCCTGGCAAATTTCACATTTTTCATATGTTTTTTTAAACACCGGCAGTATCCTGAGATATCTCTTTAGTTGGTGTAGGTTGATTTTTGCACATATATTATTCAATCTGCAAGTTTTATTTTGTCAGAACAGTTAACGGTACTTCCAAACCCTGATGCAGTATCAGCATTTGTAACGTTATGAAAGCGGTGTCAAGTATACAACTCCAAAGAAGAAAAAAATGTTATATGTAGCCGAGAACAGCCAATACTGAAGTAGAAAGTTACTTCCTGTGGGGCGATGTGTTGAATTACGACGTCACGGACGCGGTCAGGATATAAACCATGCGCAATGGCTGTTTGCCATGACGTCACCATGAGTTAGCCAATGACGAACGAGAACAACGGCTGTTTGGCCGTCTGATTGGACTAGCCCACTCACGTGATGTGCACGTCACAGCAAACACCCATGGCGCGTGGTATAGCTATAGTTGAAACTGTTCCATCAGTAAGGACGCAGTGTGTGTACCTTCATAGTTACAGCAGTCCTTTACTACTCAAGACGCAGTATTGACTCTTATTGTCTAAAAATATATAGAAATTCTTCTTTACACAGCACCTGTTAGTGCATACTGTTCATTGAGCCAATTATACACCGATGAAACCATCTCTAAAGCTGCACGACACACGATTCCCGTATTCTCGAACACAGGTAGCACTGCAGTGAAGTACTACTTCCTAAACCCAAACACTGAGCTATTGGCATTGGTGAAAATCTAAAGCAAAAAGTTACAGAAACTCCCCCCTCCCCATAAATCCGAATTTTCCTCATGTTTGACCTATGCTATCAACTTTAAGTTAGCTTGTTGCCGAAAAATAACATGGGCCCATCAATCAATTAATGAAATAATTACAGAATGACGTTCGGTGACGCAAAACATCTGGAAGTTTGAACCTTATTTTGAAACTTTTAACTGTCCAGGCGCCTTCTGTCAAACCCACTTTTCGACTCGTGGCCCAAGTTTGTATGTACCATTAAGGGACATAGGTCTAGGTGCTGTTGACATTTTTAGCCTTTTCTGAACATGGGGACATGGAAATCGTAAAATCCATCGCCGTGCTACTTCGTCACAAAAGTGCTACTGTCGGCAAAGGCTGGGGCACTGGATTAATTTAAATTTCGGTTTCAACTACGAGACAGTCGAACTATGCGAAAAATCTACTTTGAAATTACCTGCACATGGTTATTACGTTGTGCTAAGAGTAAACATAACATATGTGCGATTTGGAAAATATTTTGAGGACACCAAAGTGTAAAGACAGTTTTACATCACTTAGCGTACAGCTGGACGTGGTTGGATCCGCCGTTCAGCGGCAGCCGCCATCTTTGATGCGTGTTCGGTTCGCATGTGACGAATGACGTCATACTGTGTTTCGGACATTATGCGATAGAAGGTCAGCGCAATCCCAGTCAGATAATGAGTTTAAACAACCGCTACACACATCACTGGTGATAAAAACTACACATAATCTATTAAATTGTAGTACTTTAGTAACAAAAGGGGTACCAAAACAAAACCTATCCTTACAAGTAAATATTATCTACATTATTAACACCGTTAAGCGAGCGAGAACTATCATCATCACTAGCAGTGGCAGAAATGCCTACTGATAAATAGCTTGCGAGCGGCTCTTCTGCAATCCGGGTAATGGAAACCACCGACGGTACGAGCCGACGGTTGTATGGCTTCCTTGGGCGGGTCACCGTGACACGTTAGATGCGTTGCCGTCCCTAGAACAAGGCTAATTTTGGACTGCAACGTGATATTACTGGCTCTCTATGAAGCGAGCACCTCCAATAAGATTGCCCACCTCCATTCCAGCTTGTAAACCCACCCTCTCGCTCCGATTGCGTACAAATTGCGCGTCAGAGACAGAAGCTTAGGGATGGAACGGATGCTTAGGAAAAGAAGCATACAGTTTATCCCTGACCCTTGGTTTACCCCTTGGTCTTGAGCTTGAACCTTAATAATTACTGGAAACCCTCACCCCATAGACAGGTGGTGCGGTTTTCAAGTTTCAGGCACACCCGACAAATAGCCACGCATTGTTAAACCTTATATTAGCGAGCCTATCCCGAGTTGAACCTGTTTGCTACTAGAGAAATACCCATCGAGTAGTCTCTTCTTGTGTGCTACACCTGCTTTTTGAGGGTTGGGGAGGTGTTGGGGTGGGAGGGGGGGGGGGAAAGAGGGCTGTCCACATTTAACTACAGTAAGACACAGTGAATGTCCAATCTACGTAGTACACCTTGAAGGGTTTATCCAAATTCAAGCCTGCCTGAATACCGTAAATTCATTTGGTTCGACTCAACAAGTTGTTAATAGTGATGGTTTACTTCTTCTTCCAAAACTTCACCACCTCCATTATAACAATTACTAGAGGAAACCCGTGCTACGCACGGTTGGTTTTAGATTCACAGTTTTCAACACTGGTACGGGTTGGTCGCTCAGGTGTATATCGATGTTTCACCGAATTAAGTTTCTACAACCCAATTTTTGCGCACACTGGCTAGCTGGGTATAAGGGGTTGTAGTGTGACCCGAAACGTCGCATTTTTAGTGTTGTTACATGTGCACCTTATGTTCACCACATGTGCACCTTACTTTTAGATTTTATTTCTTTATCACTTATCTGGTGCTTATATCCTCTTTGTTTTCTATTTTTTGGGGCATATCCATATTTGAACTTGTTAAACTGCATTAATGCAATGCGACTCAACTAGTGTCCAATAAACACTTTATATGTAACATATTTATCAGGGCCTGTCCGGATTTGAACCCAATGGAATACAGTAATGCCAGCGACCTATATTTGTGCCAGCCCGGATTTAAACGTGTTTGGATACAGTAAATGCTGTAAGACCCAATGAGTGCTAAGAGTAAACATAACTTATGTGCGATACCTATTTTGACGGCCTGTCCGGTTTTGAACTCACCACATGGTAAACAGTATGCCTAACGAAGATCCACTCGTTATAGTATTGACACCTTCAAACATAAATCAGCCATTAAATTCTCAAACAAGCACCTGTTTCAAATAATGTAATCAATGACCACTTCCGGTGGACAGTAACCAATCGATACCAGTTAGAAGTGATAATCGAAGTGCACCCAATAAGCTTCCTAAAGCCTCCTTTAATAGGTTTGCGGCTGAAACACGACCTCGATGATAATAATTAATCTTCCTCTTCTCCGTCGCTATTTTCAAAACCGCCATTAGCTGACTGGTGGATAATCGTGGCGACTA
>JAHWFP010129892.1:0-17660 GCA_023313725.1 Lithobius niger
TGTAACACTTAACATGTTATAATCTACTGTTGGGTGACAATACAAACAATGGTTACAACAATAATTTTGCACTTACGAGCCACTTCTGGGCCACGTGCTTCTAGCTGCAACTCCTATTTTAGAAAAAGGCACTTCCCCATATGACGCTTCACCTGTCTGCCGACATTTAAATCTGGCACTTTCCCTAATGAGCTGTAGAGGTGTCTTTATACCCTATGAGAGTTAACATCGGAGCCTGCGGACTAGTTATTAGTTACTAGTTACTAGTAACACAAATCCTTATTGAGGTAACTTTTTCTCCAAAAAGAACGCGTTCCCACATTTTCATGTTGAGGTTTTCTTTGTTACTGGACTCAAGAAACCTGATTCCAACGATTTCCAAAGATTTCTACTGCATGGGGAATTTACACCAGTTTGCTGAAATCAGATATGAGCTTCTTTCAGTGCTAGTGAGGCCGCCTTTTTTTTCATCAACAATCATGTTTTAATAATTGGATATCTACAATCGGATGATCTACTATTACTTGGCGGCGACACACTAGTGTGTGTCTAAAACATTAGAAACCCCAACCAAAAACTTGTCCAACCAGAGATAATTTCCGTTTCCTAATGTTCTGGTCGAATTCAGTTTTTTTTTGTGTGGCCTTCTCATCTCTTAGTATGGCGTGAGTCTCACTGCAGCTGTGAGTATCGTTTTAACGTGTTTTAATAATTTTTTTTTTAAATAAATAAGCCTTTGAGCAGGTTTTCGTTATGATTTTCTGAATCAACAAACGGATTCAAAAGGTAGGTGAATTAAATCGAGAATTTTTGCTTTCTTTCCGCAAAACGAGTAACATGGTCGATTTACACTGAAAAGACCCCGGCGAAACCGAATTATACTGATAAGTCCCCCGCAAAGCGAAGGTGAAACCCTAAACAGAAATCACTTCGGAGAATCGTTTGGCGGAAAGAAAAACAAAAATTCTGTAACCGAATTCCACTCGTGCTTCTATGAAATTTATAATTTGTGCGTTTTAGCACTCAACTCCTTTCCAACAAATTTCCCTCGACCTTCAGTCTCGGGCAATTAAATCAGGAAAGGAGTTTCGTGCTAAAACACACAAATTATCGAATTCATAGAAGCACTCGTGGTATTATAGCCGATAACGTGAAAAGTAGCTCATCTGTATAATTACCAGCATTTATTTCTGAGAAACAATGAGAACGATAATTTAAAACGTACACCACCATAATTAAAGACTGATCTTGCGCGAATACAAAACACACTAATCTGAGAATGAAGAAATACAACTGCCACAACTGAAACACGAACCCAGGACATCTCTTTCTCACACATCCTCCGTTTCTGTTTTGCAGGCTAAAATAGTACAGCTGTTAGGTAAACTGGAAGCCTGCATAAAAAATAATACAATAGACATTCCGTTGGATCCACTCAAAGAACTTACCAGAAATACGGCTGAAATTATGGGTGTTCTCGCTAGTGTGAGTAATTTCTGCTTATAGTTGGTCATTGCAAAACTACTCTGAGTTTTGTGTGGTGATAATTTAACTGGTTTTTTTTTTTTCACTAAAGTCGAATACTAAGACCATAATGGAGAGCAAAATTCTGCCCACTGATCGCCGAGCAGCAAACACCATGGATTATGAAGCTGATCTTGAAGACAGTAAGTGAAGATTAATTTATTGTGTGGTTCATGTAGAGAATCAAATTATTATGTTCCACTCTTAATTTGTCTCACTCTTATTTCACTGGTTATAACTGGGTGACTTTATTGACAGCTAACATGAATGAAGTGTTGACTGAGGAGCAATTATATCAAAGGGCAATTGTTGACCAGGAAAAGCGAAACGTGAGTATAGCTCCAACAAAAATATATACAGAGTAGCCATCAAGTACAGGTGAATGACGAACTCACGACGTTTCGGTTCCTACATCGGAACCGTTTTCAAGTAAAGGATTTAAATACTGTCCAAACAGAAAAAATGAATACACAAACAGCAGAACAGATCGATAGTGGTTCTAACCCGTACAGGAGAGGTTTTAAGGATGTAAGGTACCATACTAAATAAAAGTAAAATGTAAAATAAAAAGTCAGCACAATTGTTTTGGGTGAGGTGGGAGCTCACTGTTGGCACTTTCTTTCGAATTGTGCCGACCTTGTTTTTATGTTTTATTTTGATTTAGTATGGTACCTTACATCCTTAAGACCTGCAAGGGTTAGACCCATGACCCATCTGTTATGCTGTTTGTTTTATTCATTTTTTTTTTTTGTTTAACATGTTTTATATCACGGCTGTGACGTCACACTAACTTAACGCCATGCTAAATTTCTGTAGGTTAAGTAATAGATATCCGTGAAGTAGACCGGGTTATCCCGAAATAATTGATCGTCTGTGAGAAACGGAACAGTCCAAAGATCGTGGGGTGGCGAAATTGCACGAGCGCGCCAACGCGAGTTCGATTTTGCTACCCCTAGATCTTTTGACTGTATCGTTTCTAGTAGACGATCAATTATTTTGGGATAACCCGGTCTACTTAACGGATATGTGTTTTAATGCTAAGGTGTGACATCGAGCCAACATATCTAGTTATTTGAGATTAAAAAAAAATTATTTGAAAATTTTATTTGTGAATTATGACGTAAATTCCTGAACTCAAACTTCCGGTTTAAACTTCCTGTCTGCGAAAGTCTCACGTACGTGAGGACGTCCCTATATCCAGTCCCAGTCACCGACGTTTGTGTTTAAGGTAAAACAGTATTTTTTCTACTTTATTAGTTTAAATAAGATGTAGCGTATAAAATGCGCTATTCGCTTGAGTCTCGTAGGTTTTTAGGTGTGTTTAAAAGGTGTCAGTAGGCTAGTTTTCGTACCGTCGGAACGAAAGGTTGTCGGGTTCGGCTTGGACTATTCATTCATGGATGGGGGTGGGGAGGGGGCTAGCATCGTACGCAAGGTTTTTTTTTTTCGTGTTAGTGCGGAAAATGTCGCCAGGTTACAAATGTGCTGTTCGCTTGAGTATCGTATGTTTTTAGGTGTATTTAGGTGTGTTTACAAGTGTCGGTAGCCTAGTTTTAGTACTGTCGGAGCGAAAGGTTGGCGGATTGGGCCATTCCTCCATGGGTGGGGTCCTAGCATAGTAGCCTACGCGAGCTTTTTTTTTTTTCGTGTTAGTACGATAAATGTCGGAGGTTGCAAATGTGCTTATTTATGTTGGTTGAATTTGTGTTGTGTCCGGGAGTTTTGCAAAGTATGTCACATGGTAGAGCAGTGGTTGTGTGGAGCGCGGAAAAAGTGTCAGATTATCAAAAAAAGTGTGGGTTATCAAAAAAGTGTGGGTTATTAAAATTAACCTACGGTCACGTGTGTGGGTTTTCAAATTAATCGTATATAACGGCTACATTTTTAGCATTGGATGTGTTGGCGTGACGTCACCACCGTGCATCAAATTCCGTTAACCGTGAGCGGAAGTGTGCGTCATCGCAAAAATTGTGGGTTATCAAGTTACCCCACACTTTTGCCAATAATTCAACACTTTTGACACTTCTAGATCACGCGGCGGGAACGCACACACCACAACCAAAATTATACAGCGTCGAAAACCGTAAACGCAATGAGAACGTGCAAAAGGAATTACTTAACTTGCCGGGATATCCCAAATGAAATCCTTTACCTGCTAACGCTCACACGTCTGGCTGGCCCATTTCTAAGATTATTCCCTTCTCTTCTCCCCCACCCCCCTCCACAACCTAAAATGGAATGACCTTCATTCCTACCGATACACCTATTAGGCTATTACCGCTGATTTGAAACAGTGCTCAAACTACAAACGCACAAAAAGAATTACTTACCTTGCCGGAATGTCGGCACATTGTCCTTTATCCCTGCTTCCTCATATATCGAAGTTTATTCTCTCCGAACAGAGCGAGCGAGTTAGCTAGCTTACCAGCCAAACCTTGCGAAATGATGTGTCATTAACTCCCACCCACCCCATCCTTCCACCCCACTCCTTCCACAAACTTGAGCGTAGCCTACAGTCTGCCTACCTGCCAAAGGAATCGTCCGTCTAACACCCACCTCCCCCTCCACAAACCTTTATTCATTTTGACATACGGGATTAACGGGATTAACGTATATCTTGAAGCAATTTTCACAAACACAAAACGTTTTAATTAAATAAGCGTTAGCTTTGACGGCCCAACCGTGATATAAATAATTTATTGGTTAAAATTGAGCGGTTATCGATTTCAACCAATAACTATTACTTAAAACCTTCACTTGAAAACGGTTTCGATCTAGGAACCGAAACGTTCGGATTTTGTCGCTCACCTGCATTTTATGGCTGCTCTGTATATATTTTTACTTACTAAAGTGCTTTTTGATTTTCTGCTTTTTTTTTTTATATCTCCAGCAGTCATAATGTCTAGTAACGTAAAGATGTAAGTGGAAAGCGTAGAAGCACACATTTCACATAGTTTTGTTCGCCTGAGTTGATTTAACTTGCTATCGTGTTTGCTGTATTTGTGGCCTCTGGAGTCAACAATTGCATTGCATTGTTGCTTTGCATTGTATGACCTGACATTAAATGGAGGCAGACGATAAATAAAAACCTGCGTTTATTGGTCGATAGAGTAAAGCGAGCGAGGTTGAATACTCTATGGAATTTAGATTTTGTGGTGGCAGATTCACTCGTAAAGGTCGGTATAGGATTCGTCCGCTTGGATCAGTTTTTGCTTGTATTAAGTTAGTAACTATGGTAGCAGTATGCCCCCCCCCCCCCCCCCGCAACACTCCCATTTTAAAGTGAAAGTTTTGCTGCATCTTATCTGCACCATAGATTAATGTTTTTAAACCAATTATGTATAAGTCCTAAAGTGTTGGGTAAACATTCATACAAAAATTTAATAAAAACCTTAGGATCGGATCAGAAATCGGCACCTCAGCTGGAATCACGATATTAGTGTTTATATCCTTCTTGTTGTTGGTTACCATTTTTATACACTGCGTGCTACAGCCCAGAATATTGCTCTATAAAGCGGGTTTTAGCCAGTTTATAGCTATGGTTTTGCGGATTGTGCCGTTCTAAAAAAAAAATGATCGAAATTTGTAAAGTAGTTCCGGGTTACGGGCTCTAACTAATCAGTTTTATTGCTTTACATTGTTAATGTTGTTATTAGGAACCAATATGAAAACTCGTGAATTTTGGGACCCTGACTCATGAATCCTGGGCCCGGGTGCCTTGCATGCTTTGTACCACGCGTAATTGTGGCGCTACGGAAATGGCATAATTTGTGGGATCAAAACCAATGCTAATTAGTTTTTAGTGGTTGAGATTGTGATGTCCTAAGCGGGGACACACCTTAGCCAAGCGTGGGCACCAATGGTAATAAACACACGGACTACCAGAGTGTAGGCTACAGCTGATAAGACAGCAAACTTCCTGTTTACTGCTCCTTAAATACAGGGAAGTCATGTGATACACTTAAGATTATATACAATTATGGAACAGCCTATTTAGTGGTTAAAGGGTTATCTTGGTACGGTTAACATATAGACATGAAATTGATGGCTGCCATTGTGGAGCACACAAGTGACGACTCCACAGAGATGAAAATAATTAGAGGATGGTGCTTACATAGACCACACGAAAAAATGACAGCGTTTACTTTAACCCCATCCACTCCAGATTTATGAGTTGGTGTGATCAAAACAGATGTTTATTCGTATTTGGTGGTGCAGATGAAAATAATTAGATGATGGTGCTTAATTTGACCACACGAAAAAATAGCAACGTTTAGTTTAACCCAATCCACTCCAGACTAATGGTAAAGTTGGTGGAATGAAAACCGAAGTTTATTAGTTTTTAGCGGTGGAGATAAAAATATTATAGGATGGCGCTTAGATAGACCACACAAAAAAATAACAGCGTTTAGTTTAACCCCATCCATTCCAGATTTATGATAGAGTAGGTGGGAGCAAAACCAATGTTTATTAGTTTTTTAGTGGTGGAGATGAAATAATTGACGAAGGTTGCTTAATTCGACCACACGAAAAAATAACAACGTTTAGTTTAATCCCATCCATTCCAGATTTATGATAGAGTTGGTGAGATTAAAACCAATGTTTATTAGTTTTTAGTAGTGGAGATGAAAACAATTAAAGAATGATGCTTAGTTTGACCACACGAAAAATTAACAGCATTTAGTTTATACCTATCCACTCCAGACTTACGCCCAGAAAGGTCCTTTTTTAAAGTCACATGTGCACAATTATCGTAACGCGATTTGATCTCGCATCGTAGGAGCTCATGGGCCAAGCTTCTAACAACTTGGTTGCGCTTCTTGCATACCTTGGTTAGGGCGCATTTATGCAACTACTCGCCTTTGCATTTTCGCAGCTAGAAGCTAAAAATTGTCTGAAATTCCAACATGGCGGCTGTTTTAGCTATGCCAGCTCGCAACGAAACGAGTCAATAATTGAGTTTAGAAGCGATTGAGAAATTGTTTCGTCAGGAAGAATTCTTTATCTTACTGTCACGAGACTGCGAGCATCGGCTCAAACGATGTCGGATTTAGCTAATCCAGGTTGTTACCATGTCAACGACACCTTTGTCATCGCGATTAAATTCTAGCTGTGAGAATGCCTAGGTGAGTCGTTGCGTAAGCGTGCCCTTGCTCAGGAAACTCTCATGAAGCTTGCAGGTAGAAAGAGTTAAGAATACTTTAAAACTTTACAATACTTCAAATTACATTTTTGTGCCTAATGGAAGCCATCTTCCAACTTTTGGTGTACGTCTAAAATGCGCCAGTGCATCAATTTTAATGCAGTTTTTATCAGCTAAACGTTGTTTACCTTTCCCAAGAACCGTCCATCTAATTAAACCGATGCAATATTGTAGCTGATGATTCTTGTTGCTAAACAATGTTAGTGTTGCTCTCCTATATCTTTAACCTCCTTGTGATAAATATTTTCATATTCACCACAGACTCGTATCCAACTTGAACAGCTGGACGGCATGATGACGGAAATGGCCGAACGAATCTTAAATCTCATGGTCGTGGACGAAAAACCCCTCCATTTTCAATCCCCTCTGGCTTCTGCCGTTTTTAGAAAATTTCGGTAAGCCAAACTAGACATTATCTGATTTATTTTTTCCGATGGGTGAAGCCCTCCCTTTTCTACAAAACTGCTTGCAGTCATGCTTTTTTTTACCGTTTGTGTGGTCCAGACTGAACGATTTATTTCATTGTTTGAAGATAACAACAATTAAGTTTCCACGGAGTCTTACATTTCTGGTCGTTATAAAGAATAAACTTGGTTCCAACTTTTGGGGTTGTCAGTTTGCCTGCACAATTTTTCAAGGTACCTTGGTGCAGGCAAAACAGCACAGGCAACCTAACAACCCCAAGAGTGGGAAGAAAGATTTGGATGAAATCCAGAAATGTGCGATTTGGTTGAAAACTAAAGTTATTGTTGTTATCTTTGAGTATGCAAGAAATCGGTCGGTCTGGTCCAACCCAAATCGCGCTACGACTCGACAGTAATGATATTTTCTTTTCTTGAGTTTACAAATTCTTGGTTTTGAAAACACTTCCCTCAGACAAAAGACATATTCTCCGTTCTGATTGCTAAAACAATGTGAAATGGAATATTTATAACTAGCCACATCCCGCTTCGCTCACTCCGTTGGCACTGTCTCGCTTCGCTCGAGGAGGTTAGTTATTCACATACCAGACTGATATTTTGCGGCAAAAAAAAACCTGCATCTCGTTAAATAAGGTTTAGATGACTCCGTATTTTATCACAATTCGTCTATTAGTGTCTTCTGAGACTTGTAATGCTGGCATTCTGCATGTGTCTGTTAAATATACGCTCGAGAATATTTGTTGTTGAACTCTTATACCGATGACCGTTCCGCACCAAATAAAGATTAAGAAAATGATCGGCGTGTACACCTTTACTATAATACTTCAGTTCATGAACAAACAATATAAAATGTGACTGTTCCATATTAATGTCATTCCAGACTTGTAATGTTAGCATTCTGTATCTACCTGTTGATCTCTTGTGCTGGAGTCAATGACCTTTTATCCAACTTAGTGAGTCACTCATTTTCACTACAAAGTAAACTTTTAGTCTACGTACTGTATAAGCTGCAAAGTATATAAGCGAAGCCAGAGCCGAACACCACGACCACGCTTTATGTGGGTTTTCTTGTTTCGCTTGCTTAAAAAATGTTTTTCTTTATGTCCTATTGTGTATGCTTTTGCGTTTTTGTGCATTAGGCTAATTCAGTTAGATTCCATTCTTACACTGGTTTCTTAATAATAATAATCCAATTAACTCAAAATGGGCTGGAAGATGGAAGGGCAGGTTACCTCTTACACCGGTCCAAAGGTAAGATAGAAACGAAACGGTAATAAAACTAATCAGTAGTAAAAATCGAGTATGAACGCTTATGTAACGTATCCAAAGATACAGTTTTCGTAATCCACCAAAAAGCGGTTAATGTACTTGCAGAGACCGCCTCCTCGATCAGAGAATTCCATGGCTCAACCACTCATAATGCAAAGAAATTTCTTCTGAACTCGGTATGTGAGTGTTGGGAAATGAACTTCATCGAGTGTCCTCTAGTCCTTTCTGACGTTGACCGCTCAAAGAATGGAAAATCCAACCATGCAAATCTCCTGACAATTGTGAAAGTCAAGATAAGGTCTGCCCTAAGCCTACGAAGTTCCAAGGGCTCCAGGCCAGCACGACATAGGCGTTCCCCGGTTCAAGACTTCTGAATCCCGGGAGAATGTGCGTAAATGAACGCTGTACAGCCTCCAAGGAATCCATGTCCTTCACGAGATGCGACGGCCATACCAGGCTCGCATATTCCAGTGTTGGGCGAACGGATACCTTAAAAGCTGTCACAATGGAATTCAAATTTGCTGCTCTAAAACAGCGTCTCACAATGGCAAGGCTACGGTAGGCCATAGAGGTAATTTTTCCACAATGCATGGACGCTTTTAAATTTGGTGCTACCAAACGCCCAAGTCCTTATCCAGATCCATAGATTTGAGTGGGTTGGGCGCAATTGAGTACTTTGAAAACTGGATAAGAGTTGCCTATGTGGAAGATACCACCTTTGCCATAAGAGAGTGGAAGCTGCCAAATATCAGACCAATGGTGGACATACTGAATATTGTTCTTAAGTGAAAAGCCATCATCAAAGCTGATCATCGCAGTACTAGATTTCATGTCACCTGCAAACTTAAGGCACGGTCGGGAATCAGCACCAGGTGGAGATAGATCTTTCAAAAATACGATAAAAAGCAATGGACCAAGCACGGATCCCTGTGGCACTCTACTCGTCACCAAAAGAGCTATAGACACTTGTGAGTCCATTATTACGCGTTGCGTGCGATCCCCTATAAAATCTCCCAACCAGCCCAGCAATTTACCTCTAATATGAAGGTTTGTAAGTTTGGCAATTAGTTTGGAATGCACCACTGATTCAAACGCCTTCTTAAAATCTTGACATACAACATTGGTTGAGGGCACTAGTCCACTGATTGAGGACGAGCAGTAGTTGTAGTATCGAAATTTTCCCCTGTAAAAATCCGAATTGATTCCTGGCCGAAAATTCGCCCTCCTCAAAAAATGCTAACATGTTAGAGCGAACTATGGTCTCCATTACTTTACATGGTACGACAGCGAGTGCTATTGGGTGGTAATTTAGAAGCATCTAGGTTTAAGCTGGGAAAGGACAGCCTTGACCTGTGCCTGGGAAAAGTCGACCGAAGTAGCAAAGAGGCGGTACTCGGATTGCAGATGGGATCTACGAGAGATGGGGTAATCCCCATTATCGAATACAGTGTTAGAGATAAATATCTGGTTAAGTAAGTGGGCCTTCTGGCTGTTATCCATCACAAAGCTGCCTCCATCATATAGCGGTAGCAGCTCTCGAACGATTCATGCTTTAGACCTATACAGTTGGAAAAGAGAAGCCAAATTCCCCTCCTCCTAAGCAACCAATCACACTAATTGTGCCAAAGATCAGCTTTTGTCCCATATTTCTCTTAATCCTACCGTAAGTAAGTCAATTTGTCTCGGTTGGATCTGATTTCAACTTCCTCCAGACTAGCAACTTTTTTGCGGGCTAGCTTTCTGATAGCAGCTGGAAGGAACTTTGGTGTAGGCCCGGACGAGGGCTTCTCACTACATGACGTAACTAATTTACCAAGAAGGGTGAGAAACCCATTCCATACATTGTTAATGCCCCCCCCCCCCCCTCCATATGAAATGAGGTATGGTATCCAGGGTATTTCACTGAGTCGTCTATTGAGCAGATCAAAATAGATTTTCCCAGGCAAGACACTATTCCTACCTGTTTTCGTGGAGGAGCAATTAACCTTAAACAATAACATGTTATGGTCACTTGTGCCCAGTTCCAATTGGTTGAGGACGAAAGCAAGTCTATCGTTGTCCATAAATACCAAATCAAGTGTATTGTTTCCTCTAGTTCAAAAATCAACCAGCTGGGTTATTCCTGAAGGTGCCATTCACTATGCAGCCTGTCCAAGGCAGTACCAGTCTGCCAATCTACTGATTGTAGATTAAAGTCACCGAGAATGATGTTTGAAGAGTTATCGCAGTGACTATTTGGCAGATAGCCCCAAAACAAGTTAATCCCGTCAGCTGGGAGATAAAATGCCTACGCTTCCATGTCAGCCGCTCCGAATGATGTCACCGCACCAAGGTGTGACTTTTATGCTACCATAATTCACCTGGCACTAAACCCCCGGTCCAATCCAGCCAAGTTGTAGCCAAAGCCACCCAACACCATGGCGTCAGTAAATGCACTGTGCAACCAAATTTCGATCACAAAAACTAAATCTATCTCGCCTCCTGCCATGGCTAAGATTTTTCTCAATACTACGAGCATTTGATAGGATGCAACACAAATTGGAGTTACAAGGGAGAGGCACTGACAAGGCGTTGGGAATATTCCCCATTAGTTGTGGAGGTTTGCCATGGACGAGTGTAACCTTACAATCTCATTGCACAGGGCAAGTTTACGACGGTGTGTTAAGTGTATACCATCCCGTGCAGCAAGAGTACGATCAGAACAGACTAGTTCGTCCAAAGAAACAAAGTTTGCATGCTGTTCGATACAACGGTTGTTAATAAGGCTATTAAGAATAAAGTAGATGATTAATTTGTCAACATCTCGATGCTTTCTTAAGAGACGAGGGAAGATACCCATTATGGCGATAATGGCTTGGGGTCCAATCGCACGGATATCACTCATAAGGCTATTAACAGAAGCTGCAATCCGATTTGGAGGGTCACTATGCAAGTTGTTCGAGCCTATTCCCTTTGACAAATTTACTCCTGGCATCATAATCTGGATTTCACCTTCCCCCGCACCATCACACTACTAATTTTGCAACCTGATCCATGTTACATATTTTTCTTTTAATTCAAACAAATTGCGCACCAAAGCCTAACACCATGAGTCACATGTCTCTTATAATTTGTGTTAATAGCACACTCTTACACGGGTATTCTTGTTTCACTACAAATTTTAACTTTTTTATCTTTACGTCCTGTGAAAACAATGTGAAATGAAATATTTATAATGATTGTAGCCTATTTCTATTCCCTTTGTATGTAAATGTTGGACGGCTTGTGTAGGGAATTTAACCGACGACTTAGGTCATGAGTTCAATTCCCTGTACTACTGCATATGTCCGTGGCGTATCCAACATCCGGAAGCCGCTCGCGGCTTTTAACGTCAAAGAAAGTCGGTTTAGCATAATATGTATTTAACAACTTTGATCGCACATGCAAATAAGCTTAGGACTTTAGTAAAAATTTAAAGTTACCTGATGGTTGTGATGAAAATTACGGCTTTTTGCTTTCCCATAATCTTGATAATTACGAACTTTGATCCAGTTATGAAATGGGTAATACCAAGAATATATAGGGTTGGGGAGGAGAATTAGTGACTGATATCCCTTACTGAAACATTTTAGATTCATTCCTATTAGTTCCGTTTAAGTTTATAGAGGGTGCCATGAGTTTTATGTGGGAATTGCTAGTCAGTTTTCAGCCTAAAATTTAATTAAACTAAACGAAACTACCTTGTGTTAAATTATTATTTAGTTTAGCTTAGTTGTAATTTAGTTAACTTTAGATTTGGGTTGAAAATTGAGCAAAAGTTACCAGATGGAATGCGTGGCGCCCTCTGAAAACTCGGATGGAACTAATAGGAATAAAGGCAAACAAGTTTCAAGAGGACCTTTTTATAGTTACAATTCTCCTCCCCAGCCCTACAAATTATTGGTAATACCGACTATTTATAGTTTGTGTGTAACACCTCAGTGCCGTAGTGTTATTTTAACAAGTTTTTTAATATTTTGTTTTCCTTCTGATGCCATTAGAAGCACCAAAAACCAACAAATTCGTCAGTCTTTATCTGTTATTTCTTTTTAGGTAAGAAGGTCAACTGTTTCTATGATTGTTCTTTACTTCATTTTGGATAGTTATTAACAATCACGTTTTAACCTTTGTCTACACTATTGGGTGCACACATTAGGCTGTGTTACCGAAGTTATAGAATTCAATCTACAAAGGCTGTGTTGTTAGCCTTTGTCTATAAAACAGGGGGTTAATGAAGCGATATTTGTACTTTTTCTCTCTACTAGTTACCGAAAAGGCAAGACTGACAATATCACATTTGTCTTTGGAGATTCGAAATTCTTCGTACCTGATTTACAACAGTTACTGAAGGATACTGGAATTGACGAGAATCAACCTGTCGGTTTTGCAGTAAGTATGCAGCGCCATTCTAGTAAATTATCTGGATCAATTCAACGTGAGTATTTCTGTACAACTGTTTGCTTTTGTTTTGTTTTTTAGGGTATAGAATGGGTCTTTGTCCTCAAGGCAACTGGAACAAACCTTAAATTTCTCTCACAAAACACAAAATCACTTCGAATTGACATGTATAATGCCTCTGATACCTACAATGTTTCATTAATCAGTGTACCAAAAGCAACTTTGCCATTTGAGATGCACATTCCACAACGAGCGATCGCTACCGAAAATGGTACCACCAGAGTTACATGTGAGTATATGCAGTTCTGTAGCTCAGTATGTGTTATGTCTACAAAATCATATATTTTGGAAAATTGGCCAAATAATTTTCTATAAACCACTAAGATGTCGAGTATGTGCGTGTTTGGAATGCATGTGCATGACCGCTTTGACTGGCTGGGTATGCTGGCCGGCATGTTTCAAACATTATTGTATATTATAAACGGGACAGAAAGCCAATTGGGCTCGATATTGTTCAATGTGAAAGTGTCACTATCACAGATTGATAGACTGCAGAATCTGGCAACATCTAGCGCTATCTGTTACTATCTAGCACTTGCTTGCATCAAGCGAAGGAATGCACAGCACCATTTCTTTCCACGAAACAAACAAGCCACAAGGCTACTTAATTATTGAAGGAAAATTTGGTACGTCCTTGTGCACTTGAGAGCAAACTGTAAAGGTTAATAATATCATTGCCACTGGATGGTGGCATAGTATTTTCGTACGGTTTTTGATCAGTGATAGTGCCACTAAGGCCAAACAAAGTAAAGAAAAAAAATGGTTTACAGGCATAGACCTCAAAAATCGACGAGAGATGAGAGTATTTTTTTTTTGTTTCTTTTATTTCAACCTTATGTAGGACGTGTAAATTGGGTTTCATTAAATAACTTCTAATGATTTAATTTATTGAGTTGGTGTTAGGGCGTATAAAAAATGACAATAACAAGATCTTGCCGAGACGATTAAATATAAAATAGTGTACTAAAACATTAAAGTCGGTCAAAAATTAAGAAAATGGTGGAAATTTGTGCAAATTTAGTTAGAAACCCTAACAAAAATATTGTTGTGGCATTTGATGATACGTCAGTACCTGAGAACCATTCAACTTTGGTGGCGTAAAGTTCAATTTTAGTTTATTATTTATTTATTTGTTCTAAGTCTGGTAAATTAAGACCAATTCTTAGCAGTAAAAGCAAACACATGCTGTTTGACGCATAGAATGGATAAAATTCTAAGGTTTAACAGCATCATGTCTCCTAGATAAAATCCATAGAACACAAAACGAAATAGGTAAAGCTCTGTTTAAACCAGCTAATTATTTAAAAAAAAAAAACTATTTATCTTCAAGAACTAAATACTAAATGTTAGAAATCTTAGGAATTAAGCAATAATCTTAAATAAATATTTTAAATCTGGACACAAGGTAAAAGAAGTAAAAAAAAAATACGTATCAAAAAAAGTAAAAGTCTGTGATTTGAAATACCTTTAGTGAAAAATTGTTATGGAATGAAGAATATGCATACACAGTGCACCTAAAACTTTTCACATTTTAGCATACATTCCAGCAACTTAGCATACATTGTCATCTTTCACATCAGCCACCTGCAACACGATCGCAATGTAACATTTAATTCCATTAAAACTTGTGCAAAATTTCCTATTTTGTGCATAATAGGCTTTAGCAGATAGTATAAAAAGCTCTTAATCAATCAGAAGAACACCAAGTGTTCTTCCAAGTGTTGGCATGGAAACACTTTCACTTAGTTCATTCAGGCTTAAGTGACTCACGTTTAAATAAAAACATAATAACCACATATAAAAAACAATAAAAAGTACGCGTGGTATTTTTTGGGGGTGCTGTCATGTTTTTTATTAAAATGACGATTTTTTTTAACCTGAAAGAAGTAAAATAGGCTAGTAATTGCATGACGAACCTATATGGCTTTTGAAAAAGTGGCCGAAATTACAAATACTGTGCTACGAAATAGCATGCTATATTTGTATTGCCTTTTTTAAAAGTTTTTTGTTACATGGTTTTTTTTTTAAATGAAGATATTTTAAACCTGCGATAAGTGAAATAAGCTGGTAACTGTTTAATGGTATTATGAATAAAGGGCTGTTGATTTTGAAAAAGCGGCCGAAATTGCAGAAGCTGTGCAACGAAATAATCACTTTTATTTCATGTTTGTAAGTTGTTGTTATATGTTTTTATTAAAACGAACTTATTTTAAACCTGAGCTAAATAAAAGTGTTTCCTTTCCATAGGGTTCGTACACGGCCTTGAATTCCTTGAAAAGCCTTAAATTTCGAAACCAAAAATTCAAAGCTTGAAAAGCCTTGAAAATTGGCACTTTTTTTGTAAGAGTCTTGAAATGGCCTTGAATTTTGTTAGTGTACTATGTTTGATGAAATACAGTCAATTTATGCTTCAAGTAAAAAAAAAAATTAAAAAATAGTTTATCCGTATAATGCTTATCTTCTGTTAACGATACGACGTGCCTTCGTTCGTATT
This sequence comes from Lithobius niger, assembly GCA_023313725.1. Taxonomy (NCBI): domain Eukaryota; kingdom Metazoa; phylum Arthropoda; class Chilopoda; order Lithobiomorpha; family Lithobiidae; genus Lithobius; species Lithobius niger. Next base: position 15,389 of record JAHWFP010129892.1, read on the forward strand.
CACGTGTAAGTGCGGTATTGGAAAGGAAACTTGTCCCGTGATGGGGCAAAATAAATAACTGTTAATGGATGTTTATTAACACTGGCGATAGCCAGTGTTAGTAAGGGTCGACCTAGGATCTCTGTGTTAAACTTTCAACTTTGAGAGCTTATAACTCCGTCAAAATTAAAAAATTTTAAACCAAATTTGGAATCTAGCCTTGACTAGTCAAGGCCTGTCTGCAGTCCAAAAATTGTGAAATTCGGGCGAGCCAAACCCGAGATACAGAGAGGGGCCAAATAGACAACGTCTTGTTCTTGGTCTTGTTCTTGTTCTGGGGATGTACCTTTCGTCTGCCCTCTCTACACGTCAAAGCATTTGTCCTATGAAGCCGGTTCTTAGCTCATTTTACAGGTATTGCTCCGTAGATGTACCCTTTCCATAAGGCATTTTCTAATTGGTCAAGTGGTTCAGGGGTTATGGAGCTCTAAACGACCAGATTGATTGTTTTACATTGTTTTAAACATTGTTATTATGCAACAATGCTAATTAGCAAACGCCAGCTGCAAGACTGAAGATTAAAGGATTTGTTTTTATTGTTAACACTGGCGACAGCCAGTGTTGGTAAGAGTCAGCCTTGGGTTTCTGTGTTAAACTCTCAGTTTTACAGTTTAGCTGCAATTCTAAAAGTAACACGAATTAACAAAAACGGAACGTTAAATGTTTATAGTAAGGGTCTAAAATTCAAAACCTAGAAGGAACACGGACAAGCTTTGACAGTCAGGGTCTAGGTGTAAAATTTTGTAAGAGGCTGGTAAGCATTAGACCCTTACTACCCGGTGGTCAGAAATAAAAACATTTTCACGAAAAACTGGAAATCCTCCCACGTGATGATCCAGTGGTAGTATGGGATAGGTTTACTGCTTTACTGTATGTTGAAAATTATTTTTCGATTTAGTAACATTGCAGGGTATTCACTGCAGAGAGCATTACTGGTTATCCTCTGCCGTAAATCTACGAAATATAATAAAAAAAAATTTAAAGCATCAAAAGACACAAAATGCCAAACTTCACAAGAAAATTATGTTCTTAAAGTTCCATAACAATATTCTAAGTACACAGAAAATATGCTACAATCGTTCATACACACTTTCTGTCCGAATAGAGTAGAACTATAAGCTAACCACCGGGTAGTAAGGGTCTAATGCTTACCAGCCTCTTACAAAATTTTACACCTAGACCCTGACTGTCAAAGCTTGTCCGTGTTCCTTCTAGGTTTTGACCCTTTAGACCCTTACATTTAACGTTCCGTTTTTGTTTATTAATTGAATTATAGCGTATACTGTAGGCTAGCAAAAAGATTGAATTTTTTTAAGGTAATTTTTAACAATTTGGTCTGCTTGAAAACGGCCTTGAAATTGGCTTCGAGTTGACCATGAAAAGGCCTTGAAAATGGTTACGTCTCTGGCGTACGAACCCTGTTTCCAGTGCTATGTTGATTTATTACTTCTGACCACGTGTAATAGGTTTAGCTTCTTTTTAAAAAAATGACCAAACATTTTTTTTGGCGGGGGGGGGGGGGGGGGGTAGGGTAACATCTAGCCCAAGGAAACAATACAGTTTTTTTTTGACAGGTATTGGGATTGAGGAGAGAGAAATGAAGTAATTTTGTTATAAATCTGCGTCAATCTATGGTGGGGAATGAGACAAATGCCTCATTGAAATTTCAGGTTTGTCCTGAACGATTTCGTTTAGATACGGTAATATATAATCTGTTTAGCTTAGATAATTAAGCAGTAGAATACCTGTAAGTATAAGCAAGAATTGTGGCAGAGCCGCGAAAGCTGCAATACTTTACGATACATCGCTGCCCTATCCTGCTTCTGGGGCGTACTTTTACGCATATTCTGAAGGAATTTACTTGGCATTATGGCACGTTTGTAAAAATTCATAATTATTTTAAGATCGCTCGTCTTCTAATAAAATAAGTCTTTTAATTACAATATTTTTCTATAAAGGGGAACGCTTTGGTTTGGTGGGCTGGGGCAATTGCCCCTTTGGATCCCTTCTAAATCTGGCCATGGACAAATCTCTTAGCACAGCCTAGCCACGGACTATAAGAATATGTATTTATTAAATTATACTGTTATAATGATAGGGTACGGAGAGTAAGTGAAATAAAAATTTAATAGTTGGTAGGGGCAGAGCATGTGAAGTTGAAGATACGATTATTTGCATGCGTTACTCTAAAAAAGGGAAGAAATGTCTAATACTAGGGCCACCACCACCACCA
>JAHWFP010129908.1:0-18934 GCA_023313725.1 Lithobius niger
AGGACACTTTCTCTCCATGAAGGGCACGTTCCCACATTTTCGTGTTGAGTTTTTCTTTGTTACTGGACCAAGACACCTGATTCAAACGATTTGCAAAGATTTCTACCGCATGGGGAATTTACACCAGTATGCTGAAATCACGTATAAGTTGGTTTCAGTTAAAAGACGCAGTCTGCTAGTGAACCGCCATCTGACAACAATTACGCTCTAACAATTAAGCTCCAACAGCAATAAAACGTCTACTTGGCGGCGACACACTAGCGTGTGTCTAGATTCAACATGAAGGACACTTTCTCTCCATGAAGGGCACGTTCCCACATTTTCGTGTTGAGTTTTTCTTTGTTACTGGACCAAGACACCTGATTCAAACGATTTGCAAAGATTTCTACCGCATGGGGAATTTACACCAGTATGCTGAAATCACGTATAAGTTGGTTTCAGTTAAAAGACGCAGTCTGCTAGTGAACCGCCATCTGACAACAATTACGCTCTAACAATTAAGCTCCAACAGCAATAAAACGTCTACTTGGCGGCGACACACTAGCGTGTGTCTAGATTCAACATGAAGGACACTTTCTCTCCATGAAGGGCACGTTCCCACATTTTCGTGTTGAGTTTTTCTTTGTTACTGGACCCAAGACACCTGATTCACACGATTTGAAAAGATTTCTACCGCATGGGAAATTTACACCAGTATGCTGAAAGCACGTATAAGTTGGTTTCAGTTAAAAGACACAGTCGGCTACTGCGGCCGCCTTTTTTCATCAACAATCATTTTTTAACAATCGGATGTCTACAATCGGACGATCTACTGTTACTAGGCGGCGACACAAGTGTCTAGATGTATAGTTTCTTACCCGCTTCCCGAGTGATGAGATCTAGTAATAACAAGGCACACGAGAGAAGTGGTCATGAACCTATTTCCCAATCCCTTAAGCCTTCTTTGCACGAGCCGTCATTGTTACACCTTGACTGATTGTTGCATTTGCACAACTGCTCATGATTGTTGATGCGGCGTAGCATGTAAATATTCTTTTAAGGAGTTGTTCGGTTTACTAAGCGACAAAGGAAGCAGTAACGTAGTTACCAAATATTGGAGTTGAGTTGTTTTGGGTTGATTGGGTAGGACTTGAGTTGTTTTGGGTTGAGTTGGGTGTGAGTTGAGTTGTACCAGTATTAATACAAAGAAAATAATAATAATAAAGAAACTGGCAATCGTTTTGTTTGAATGACTAATGAAGAACTATTGCACGTATAAGAAAATAGGCATACGGGCAGTGCTTGGAAAACCGACTGGGTTTTTCGTTTGTTGACTGAATGGAATTGTTACGTGAAGATAAATTTAAAGAAACTCAAAGCGAACAATTAAAGTCAACGTTTCAAGGAGCAACGCGTTAAATTTCCCACAAGGTTATAGTGTAGTCTCGAATTTTACATCTTCAATACGAATCATGCTTCGTACGCTCTTTTTTTTTTTGGTTGTCGTATGTTTGAAGAATCGTATTTAATCTGTGGCGGTATAAAACCAAACCAAAATCTGTGGTTTAATCATTATTAATAAAATGTTGCCAAAGAAAATTCGTGTTTTTTACAAACGTAAAGAAAAAACCCGAAGGTGCGCTGACTGATCTCTCCACTGAGATTAGTAGACCTAGCACCCAATCCCGAAAACAATTGTTGTGATCTTACATTGGTCCATGAGTGCAGAGAAGGAGACCCTCGTTAAACCCTTTGAACCCTTTGAACAGTGCCGCAGCTAGCTTTTTCGAAGGAGGGGAGCAAGGACAAAATGTTGGGCCCCTCCGCAACAAGTAAATAAATTTAGGGGCAAAGTGACTCCCAACCATAAACAAAATATCATGAATTTTGCCTTATTTGGGCCCAGAACTGGTAAACTTTGGGCCCCCTTTCTCCTGGGCCCGGGTGCCTTGCACCCTTTGCACCACTCCTAATTGTGGCACTGCCTTTGAACCCTTTGAGAAGGAAAAGGACCTTAGGGTTTCATTGGACAGATGATGGTAAGCGGTTAACACTCCCTACGAAACCCTTTGAACAGGAGAAAGCGGTTGAGTAAACCCAGTTTGGGTTCGTGGTCCCGAAAAAGCAAAGAAAGCAGCCAAGTATTTGTCCTCTACTGCAGCTTTATTTGCTTATTTGTTTATGGTTAGAACTAGGGAGGTATCTGATCTCCTTCGAACCTCCAACTTTCGTTCTTGATTAAAGAAAACAATCAAATGTTTTCGGGTTAGGTTTGTCTGGAAGCAAGAATTAGATAAACTCTTGACGCAACTCTTGACGCAGGACTATATTGAGGAACTAAAATTGATAAATCTCAACTCAGCCAATGAAATGCAAATTTCGCAAAAAACGTATGTAAAAGATTCCATAATGGCTTGACTATGAATGTATGCTTCTCAAAAAAAAAAATAAAAAAACGAAAAAAATTACATGAATTTCAATATAACCCAAATATCTTACCGCTATATGTTTAAGTTAAGAAAAAAAAAAAAAACAGTGCAGAACAAAAAGAAAAATTGGTTACTAGAAATGAATTTTAAAAAATTTGTTGAATGCGCGGATGGGACTACTTTCTGGAAGCTTATAAATGCCTGGAGGGGCTAGTCGACTGATGTATCCGGAGAAATCTCCAACCTGGGACGGTATAACCACTTCAAAAAATTACTTTTTAATGAAAGTCTTACCGCCACTCTCCCGGGCGGTGTCCTTGTACTAGAAAATGATGATGCCGACCTTTTAGTTGATGTGAGCCAGAGTAAAATTGAGGAAGCCATTGACAAATTAAAAAGTGGGAAGGCTGCTGGCTCTGACCAACTTGTCCCAGAATTTTGTAAAAGTGGCAAAAGTATTATTCTTAGACATCTGTTTAAATTGTTTAACAAAATTTGTAATACTGAAAATGTTCCCAAAAATTGGAATACATATCATACGCCCCATGTTTAAGGGTTTGGGGGGGGGGGGGGGGGGGGCAAGCGGGATACTGCAAACTATAGGTATATTTCTTTGTTAATGTTATCAGTAAACTTTTTCACTAGAATTCTATTCAACCGTATCTGCGGATCGGTGGAAAACCACAATATTCTTTGCGAAGCCCAGGCCGGGTTTACACCTGCCTCTGATATACATGCTGCTGTCGATAAGGGTGATCTGGCTTCAGCTTTTGACACTGTTGACCTTGAAAAAATGTTGTTCAAATTGTCTAAAATGGGGATTAGCTGATTAGAATCTGATTAGAACCTGATTCGAAACTGATTAGAATCTTATTTAACCTGTAAAAAAAAAGAGAAGAGAAGCCATTATTATAACTCTTTCTGGCTACACAAACTTATTTCAGATCCACAACGGTCTCAAACAGGATTGTATTCTTAGCCCTCTACTTATTTTCACTATGGACACTTTCTCTATAGTAGCCACTATACTTTCACAAACTCATGGAACAACTCAGCGCTGAAGCCCCCCACCTCATCAACCGAGTTTGTAAACGCTTGGTGAATTTTTCGATACTCTCAGTGTGACGTCACCTCTGATGCACCGCACCACAGATTAGAAAGTTAATTAGATACAGCTTTTCATTCATCCAGCTCTATGCGGGACTCGAACCGCTATAGTTGTCAAAGAAGAACGATAATTTGTTGGTATAGGACAAGAAGCACCAATAGGTCATTTTTCGCCTAACAAACTTACTTCCGGGTCAGGCCAAGGAGGCAGCCATGTAGGAGGCAGCCATGTTGCCGGAAAGAGACGGCCATGCTGGTGTTAATGACGTCATATTACACCAGAAAAGCGCATCTATAAAATGAGACTGTTGGCTTGCTCGATAAACGGAAATTCATTAAAAAAAAAATCTAATATCCGTTTATTACAGTTTGCTTTTTTACTAAATTAAATGCTTTTTTTCGTCCGCTAGCAACGGAAACAGAGAGATTTTATTTTTTTAAATCTCCGTTTTGTGCAAATCCACTAGTCACGTGCTTCCTTGCAGCACACTGATTGGCTGTTCGGGCTACTTTGGCGGAATTGGTTAATATGACGTAACACCAGGTCCCAATCAGTACATTTTCACAAACACAATACTACCGGAAGTCAGGAATGAACCATATTCTCTAGTCGCTCCATCCTTGACAAATTGCGGCTACTACTACCTCTGAGAACATATCTTCATTATTTAATACTGACAATGAACCAATGGGAAGCCAATAAACGGCAGTCACCAGCCGATCACGCCTCCGTGACACCGATTAAACGACCACACGGCATTTTATCAGATTAAAGGAACATCCGGCCTGCCTTATAACATTCCGCCTGCCTAATCACAGCCGCGCGGAGATCGCCATCCGCGCATTTATTACAGCCTAGGTCGGCTGGGGTGGTAGCTGCGTTCCTCGCAGCGAGAAACGTAACTGCTGTCTCGGTTGGCTTTGGGAATAGTACACGAAAATGCGTCAAGTTAAAGATTGTGTCGTCACAAACCTGAATGATTCTCGTATTTTAACATCGCAATTTATAATTTTCTAGGCTAGTGTCTTACAATTTTGCTTCGGCGATCTATTGGAATAATTAATTTTTACCGCATTAGCCTTTTAGATTTTAGACCTCACGGCAATTATTAGAAAATTAGTACATGCACACACAGAGATGAAACGTCGTGATTACTGTAAGCGCGCAATGCATCATATACGTGTAGGATACAGTAAATAAAGTTATCAGTCATTCAACAGAAAATCTCCTATACGCAGATTTTAAAACGGTTTTTTAGCAAGGGAAAGACTAACGGTAAGTAAATAGACCTTTGGGGCCGTACTTGATGTGGAGGATGGAGAAAAATGGCGCTGGAAGGTATATCCCTTTAAACCGTCTGCCTCACCCTTCCATCTTGGTATTTACAGTCGACTCACCTGGTATCGTGGCTTCCGCAGCGTGACGAAAGTAAGAAAGAACTGCATTTGGTAGGTCGAAACCAATTTCTAACGCATACGACGTACCTGATAGTCAAGGGACACATTATTCGAGTTCTCGGTGATGTGCGCTTAATCTTTGGCAACCATGGTGACAGAAGATCAAACGGTATAGCCCAAGCGCCTTAGAGCGCTCGCATGAGGCTTACCATAAAGGTAACCCCCAGTACGTAAATATTATACGGTACTTGAATTAACCAGAAATAGTACAAAACAAATTAATAATAATTGTCATAAAACTTACTATTCCTACGAATCGTATTCTGTTTTAAATCTATAAGTAAACACGTATTTACTTTAGTTGAAGCGCTATGATGAACTACTTCGTCCTACAAGTTATCTTCTTTCACGACGAGTTCTTTTCGGTTTCGGTAAGTTTGTGATGAATCATTGGGGAAACACAACATTAATGCGGCGGTAAAAAATAGAATTCCTGTAAACACTAACCGAACCAGTGAGTGCATCTGGCAAAGATGTGTACACTTTCATCATTTCGTGTACTCAGGGATTGTGAATTCTAACGAGAAACCACTGCCGTATTATGCAAGTTGAAGTGATGGATAAAGGAGACGGAATATTCTCGTTTCAAATACAACTCGAGCGTAGTTTACATATCGATAAATTTTCTCAACCACTCGTTACATTCCCAAGCTGATAAAAATACCCCGTGCATGCGCTCGGGATTTTTTCGGCTTAGGAATGCAACTCGTGATTCAGACACATGCTAGTATAGTGCCACCTATAGACGATCGGCTAAGTAGGTGAAATTAATTGTGATTTAGTGAGCAATCCCAGTTTCATTGAGTGATTAACATTAACCCCAGGAGGGGCAACTGAAGGGGGATGCCCTGATTGAGTGAGTGAAGCGAACCGTTTGTTAGCCATGCACTGTGCTCAAATATGGGATTGAACAAACTTAAGCATGTGAAGCACGGACATACAGTAAATCAAACCGTGTCAATTTGGCTAATTGAGCAATGGTAAATGTGCAAATTACGAATGAGAAAATTTATAGGCAAAAATTCCTTCACAAAGAAAGATAGAGGTGACAATAAGACCGTGTGACCTTTTGTACGTTCACAGTCCTATGAAATTTGTGATATGAAACTTGTGAGCCGCCAAGTTTCCAAAAAGGGGCTGCCTTTGAATGTAGTGATATCAGTCAACCAGGGAAAGGCCACCCAGGTTAATCTTAGCCAAGTTAATCGCACCGACTAATAGTTCGAAAGTTAAATGAAAACTAGAAGATTGCTACTCGCGGTAAATATAGCAATCTTCACGTTCTCATTTAACGTCCAAAGTATTATTCGGTGCGATTAATTTGGCTAATAAGATTAACCTTGGCGGCCTTATTCCTGGTTGAATGATATCGCTACTTTCAAAGGCTGACCCTTTTTGGAAGCTTGGTGGCTCTCTTACACCAGTTTTGGTTTTGGGTGGATAATCAGTTTATCGGAGCCATTTCATTAAACTGAACTCTTTTCTACAAATTATAGTAAAACTCGTGGGATTAGGGATGTACAACTTGTAAGATTAAAAAAAAAAACAATATTGTTCGATCCAACATTGTGAACTGCTAAGAATGACAAGTGAGCAGCAAATATGACGAAAAGATTGAGGATGACACGTGAATTTTTTCTTCGTAATTGTTGCTCATTTGTCATTCGTAGCCGAACATGGAACGACTAGAGAAGATGGTTCATTTTCGAGTTCTTTTTCGAAGAATATACTGATTCCCACCGAGGTGTGACGTCATATCCACCACCTGCGCCAAAGTAGCCCGAACAGCCAATCAAAGTGCTGCAAGGAAGCACTTAACTAGTGAATTTGCACACAACGGAGCTGCAAGCTGCGTCTATGACAGGTGGAGTAAATATGACGTCACTTACTCCAGCATGGTCGTCTCCTTCACTCAATCCTTGGCCTAAACCGGAAGTAATTGTGTAACGTGAAAAATTGCCAATTGGTGCTTCTTGTCCTACCTAAATTATCGTTCTTCTTTGATTCTTACCTGTTCACAATGCTGGATTCACTGTGCTCCTTTGTTTAATATAACTAATCTCAGTTTCTTTAACCGTGTAGCATTTAGTTTTTAGCCTACTGCTGATATTACTACTGCATACTAACATTGTCAACTGGAATTTGTGGCTGTTGTGCAAGCGGAAACACGACTCCAATTGAAAACAAGATTTTTTATAGTACTTCTGGAAGTCCAACGTTTCCCATTTATTTACATAAATCCACTCACACCACTCTACCGAGTTCACGTCTTGTAAAAATATTTTGCAAGACTCAATTTTCGTACGGATTATACTTTATGAGCCGAATTGTCGTCCTTTCTGTAATTTTTGGACCCCCGTATTGTCGGAGACCGAATTGTCATGGATTCCGTCTTGGATTGTCATATGACAGTTTAGCTGTTACACGGCTAGTTTACCAAATTAAACGTAAGCTTGAGAAGCTTAGGAAAAAAAGTTACTAAACATGCGGGACAAAATCCATGGTTAACCAATGACACTTGACTTGTTGCGTTTGTTAGGCTTATACCATGAAAATTTGGTCCCGGACAATACGGTCGCATGTCAGTCAGTCCTTTAACATTTTGTCGAATTTACAACTTTTTTTATTCAGTTTCCTAAATTTTGTAGCATTTACAGCGTTGATGACACAATTCCAAATCTTCTAACACCGCTCCTAATAAATATATCCTAAAAAAAATCATGGCTTTGGTAGATAACTGTAACAGAGGTTTCACGGTTTTCGCTCGTTTCGATATTCGCAGATGTTTCGATTTTCACGACGGTTGGGATATAAATATGTAAGATAAGACGATAGTTTCAGACTTTGAGAATGTTTATCGGGTGCACCTTGCAGTGAACTATTCTCCACTCGGGCTTTCACGCGTCCTCTGATCGTGTGACGTCGTTTTCAGTAAATTTTTGTTTCCTAATTTTAAGTTATTATGGTTGTGAAAGTTATGTTTACTTTGTAATTTACGGTATTCAATTATTTATTGTTGGTCTAATTTGAACTTATATCGTTCACGTTTATATTTTTCATAAGTTTTATATTATGTGAATTGTTTTAGTGCTGCGGTTGCGTGTACTGTTTCATTCTTGTTCAAATCTGCATTATGTCAGTGACATGCTCGACGCATATAACGGATAAAAACAATGGTACCTAATATTTCAGAGCATTTTAAGGGTTGGCTCCATTTTCAAAGGATTGAAAAGCACACAAACTCACAAATCAACATTCAGTCTACCAGACCGCCATGTTGAAGGAAATGTATCAAGGAATACTGGGCGTCCAGGTAGGTTTGAGCACTGTCAGTTTGGCGATCTTTTTCGTCGGAGCGCAAGTTGTCACGTGATACCCGCGAGGCGGCTTGCCTTGGCCGTCGGCAGTTGGGTAGAGTTTGCCGTGGGTCCTATTCGTCTTTTAAGCTGGGCCCAGCAAATTGGAGTTGCCTATATTTCTCGTTTCTAAAAGAAAGGATTTCTCTTCAGTTGGGAACTCTGAACCGACATTAGTTTTGAATCACCGAATTATTTAAACATTTATTATTTTGTTACATGTGCAGCCTGAATTCTGAGAACCATTATTTCTCTAATAATTGAATTTAAAGTGGCACTGAAAGTAGGCAGAATCTAGCAACATCTGGCGCTATCTAGTACCATCTAGCACTTTCTTTCATCAAGCGAAGGAATGCACAATGTCATTTCTTTTTACGAAACAAACAAGCCACGACCTTCTTAACTATTGAGTGAAAATTTGGTATGTCCTCGTGCACCAAGGAACAATTGTACAAGATAGCAATATTACTGTCAGTAGAAGGCGCAGGGTATTTGCGAACGGTTTTCAATCGGTGATAGTGCCACTTTAAGCCGAGTGCTGGAACCGAGTGCATTAAGCTTCAATTGAGTGGGGTGAGCAAGAATTTATCAAAGTCAATGATTTTGTCGTGAACCGTGCGTATTTTAGGAGGAACGAATTATCACGGTTTGAAATTAATTATCAGCTGCAATTTTATATTTACACGTTGAATGCTTTCACGTTATGTGTTTATCGAAATGCTGAGTCATGAAGATTAACTATTTACACGTCCGTTTTATGAATTGCTCCAGCGACATTTATCTAAATTAAATTGTACGGCACTAATCATTGCATTTCCGTCGAGCTAAATTCTACAGTGGACTGTTTTCGAATCCTGTTGTATATTATCAGTACTCGGTTACTGCAACGACAGTTATTTATCACAAAGAAGATATACATTGTCAAAGGTTTTCATATCATACAGTAGTATTTATACGAAGAGCTTGAAGTTTGATGTGTTCGTCATTGGCGTACATTTCTGATACCCACCCGTCCGTCGTGCACAACCTTCGTTGCCGTTTGTCGAGAGGCAGCGCCACTGTTTGGTTTTAATATTTAATTTTTAAGTTAACTAATTGTCTTAGCCGAGTGCGTTTTATGAACACTGTATATCAATTTAGAGTTTGAATTTTAAAACTGAATTGTGAAATATTATTGATGTTATACAGAAATTTATCCTAGAACATAAATAAAACCATTTTATTGTTAAACTGTATGTTAGATTTGTCCTTTTAGTAATTGATGTCCGTGAGGAATAGACGGTTTACCGGCGATAATTGCTCGTTTGCGAGAAACGGCTAGTCCAGTATCGAGGGGAAATTTCATACGGGCACCAGCACGAGTGGCTTTACCTTTACTCCCGAAATATTGGATTAGCCGTTCCTCGCCAACGAGCAATTATCGTCGGTAAACCGCCTATTTTCACGGATATGTGTTTTAATGGTAAGATGTGACGTCAAGCTAACTCATCGACTCATTTAAGTTTAAAAAAAATTTTATTTGTAAATTTTATTAGTGAATCATAATGAATTAAAGAATGTTTGCACATGACTGATATCTAAATTCCTGAACGGAAACTTACGGGTAAGAAACATCCTGTGTACGAAAGTTACAGCTAAGACTGAGACGCCGTTAGGTGTATTTCAAACTGTCAGTAGCCTATAGCTTTCGTACTATCGGTACAAATGGTTGCCGGGCTATAGGCTTATCTTGCAACATTTTTTTGTCCGTGTTGGTACCGTGAAAAATGTTGCCAGCCACAAATGATCCTGGTTACGCTGGTTGTGTTGGTGGGCTGGCTGAATTTGTATTGCATAGTTATGAAAAGTCGGTGATTATGTTACGTGGTGGATAGGGTTATGCATACCCCATAAAAGTGTTGGATTATCGGAAGAGTGTGGGTTATCAAAATTAACTCACGGTGGCATGTGCGTGTTTTCAGATTACCGTATATAAGGACTACACTTTCAGCATGGGGATGTGTTAGCGTGACGTCACCACCGTGCATTAAGTAAGAGATATCCGTGAGGTCTGGCCGTTTTACCGTGGATATTCGCTCGTCTGCGAGAAACGGCTAGTCCAATACTCGAGGGGGTGGAGGGAAATCGGACGAGCGCTGAAAGCGTGCAGTGTATTTTATACGCTATATCTTATTTTAACTATTAAAGTAGAAAAAATATGATTTTACCTTAAACACAAACGTCGGTGACTGGGATTGGATATAGGGAAGTCCTCGCGTACGTGAGACTTCGCAGACAGGAAGTTTAAACCGGAAGTTTGAGTTCAGGAATTTACGTCATGATTCACAAATAAAATTTTCAAATAATTTTTTTTTTAAATCTCAAATAACTAGATATGTTGACTCGACGTCACCACCGTGCATTAATCCCTCTTAAGGAACTCAAGTTTGATTGGGCGAGTAATTAGCACACACTGTGGGTGTGTGTACGTTCGAGAATACTTCTTGTTTTGTGCAACCATGCTCCTCGTTACTGCGGGCATGTCTCCAATGCGGACAGGTTGCTTGTTTGTTAGGGCAGAGATTAGAGTATAGCCTTGCTTCTGGTAGCATATGCAAAATAATGTAGACGTTTGTAAGCGGATTATTGCGAGTTGGTGAACGCTTCTGGACAGTAGCGTAGGCAGTCACAGACCTCCGAGAGTGCAGGGGCAACTGAGGGCGCGGAGGTTTTTTTCTTCTTCTTTTCTTTTAGCTCGACACTCTCTTTTTTCACCCTTTTCTGCCCCTTTCTTGGTTCTCCTGGTCTTCTTTTTTGTCCTTTTTAGGCCTCTAAGGCCCTTCTCCTTGCTGCAGTGCCAGAATGTATCAGTGCAGAATAACAAAATAGGGCATATTTTTTTTAAAGGGTAGGGACAATGCCGTGCCTCCCCCTCCCCCTCCCATGTGCCTGTACACGCACTGCTTCTGGATACGACTTATGAAATAAAAGACAAGACTGCTGCAAAACAATTCAGCACGACGTTTCGAAAAAAAAGTTTTTTCGTCTTCAGGTTTCCAAGATCATATTACATGTTTTGTAGCATTCTAGGCTTTTATTTCATAATCCGTGACGTGTGCTTTTCTTATTTCATCTAGAGATGACGGCGTTGCGGCCCTGGCAGTTGAATACCTACGTATCTTCCAACTACGGTCGTGTTAGTTGAACTTGAGTGACCGCAGTTCGACCTTGGACTAACTACTCTCTTCGAGATGGACGACTTACGTACGGCTACCCGCAAGTTCGATTCTGTGCCTACCGATCGCAGCGTCAGTTCGGAATTCCTTCGAGCAACATTACGACAGGCGAAACTTGAAATAAAGCATGGCTGCATCGTTACTATGGTAACTGTGGTAACAGCGACAATAACCGTCGGAATAATAGTGCATGGGCAACAACGGAGGTTGAAGAACTTATTCTGCGTTTGATTCAAACCGAATACCGTTCTTTACAGGAAATGTGAACCACGGGAGAAGATTCATCCTGAGCGGCCGCTCGGCACGCTTCTCGAAACACAAAACCATGTGTCATACTTAGCTCCACTCATCTCTACAACCTGTTTTAAAATTCAATGTTGGATTTAAAAAAATAAAACTTGATCAGCGAGTTCTGATCTGTCTTGGAATTAATTATAACGTTCGAATCTTACTTATGATACCTTTTAAGCGATTAATTTAGTATTCTTATTATCAATTGGTTTTAGTAATGCTCTGTGTGGAGGCTGTGGTATGTAATTCGTCCATCTCGAAGAGAGTATAGTCAGTCCAAGGTTCGACCAGACACTTGGTGGCAGCTATTCTTGCCAGGGCATTTTTTAAGGAATACGAAGTGGTGCTCCAAATAGTAAAAGGGCATATATCTATGACTATAGTGCAGACAGACATGGGCAGAGGGGTTAATAAATTTACACACTCAAAATCAAATTCTCATAAATTTTCCATTTAAAACGTGTTTACAATTATCGTAACCTTTGTCACGTTCACAAAAAGGTACAATGAAACCAGGGCGTCACATTACATGTTGACATATAGGAGCGGAGCGTGAGATTATATTTGCGGAGGGAAACGGCAGTTTTCTCGAGGTAGGGGTGGGAGAAGTTGCGCTGCATTGTTGAGCCTCCCTTTCCCTACCTCCCCTCTCCCCACTTCGTCCCTCCTTCCCCCTCCCTCTCTTACTGTTTTCATTCTCTCCCCTCCTTCCTCCTGCCCCCCCCTTCATTCCTCCTCTCCCTCCATTTTTATTTTGTACTGATTCCTCTACAATATTTTTTTCCGGAACGTTTAATTCTTATTCTCAATTACGTTGTTTGATAATGCGGCTGCATGTTTCTCGTAAAAACTTGAATTGTTGATCTTCAAAACTGTTGCATTCTTCGTTTGTACGACTCATTATTCAATGTGAAATCCACAAAAGCAAAACAACAACACTTTTTCCAGGAACTGGAACAGCCCTTTGGTGTCTTGTGCTCATATCATGTTGATTATGGTACGTCAAAAATCATGGGTTTTCTGCTTGGGTTTCTCCAGCTAAATTGTCCCTCTCATCGTCGTGGGGCAGATTACCCAGTTTAAGTTCATGCTCCCTAACAAGGCAGCAGCAGCACGCTATTACAGTGATTCTCGCACATCAACAATTGTTTTTAACAATGGATTTCTAACAATTTCAGATTGAGTTTCCTTAACTTCCCGCCCAAAATATACCCGATTTCAAAATAAAATAAAAAGATACTCTCAGATTTGTACTTGAGTCAGCATGCAACATTTCTTCAAATTCGATTACTTTTGGCGTGATGTTACCACAAAGAAACCCCAATGAGACACTGCATATGGAGTGTAAAAGGAAGTTTTTTGGTTGCCTACAAAAATCTCAATTACCTGTTTTTTATGCACTCAAGTCTTGAGTTCTCAGTGCTTCTTCCAGAGAAAGAAAGAAAGTTGGCTTCCCTGCCAGTCCCGTAGGTATCCCACTGCGCATGCGCGGACGCAGTCCTCCATATATAAACGTTGGCGCAGCTTCGATCCTCATCTCTTTTTCTCTGCTGCGCCACGCGATGCGGCTGCTCTTCCAGCTCCTCATCCGATTCACGTTCCTCGTTCCGCCGTTCCTCGCTGCCGCCATTCCTTTATACCACCGTTCCGCTGTTCCTAGCTACCGCCGTCCCTTGATACTGCTGTTCCTTTTGGCTCCTGCCCAAGGCGGCTTACGTCATCATTGCTTTTGGACGGTACGCGGATCGCTCAGGTGGGCAGCGACCCTCGTCCTCCTCACTGCTCATTCCTTCTGCGCAGCCTTCTTGGACCGTTTCACTCCTGTCGGCTTTCGCCTTTCTTTCCTTCCAGCATTAAATGCTGTTGGTTTCTTCGTAGGAGTATGATATTCCTCCACCCCACTACCATCTGCACATCCTACTGCGTAGCCCTCTTTTTCAGGTATATATTCCGACGATGCAGCTCGCTCGTCCTTCTTCTGCCTTCAAACTACGCAACTGTGCTATCCTCTGCTCCTCAACAGGTCCACTCCTCGTGCCCACCTGCCTCTTCACCTCACCCTCAACCTACGTTCCTTTGGGATGTTTCCCTGCGGCCTGTCATGGCCTGGGTTGGTTTTGCGTGCTCTTCACACGTTCATTCCGGCCTCCACGTTCCTCGATACCACCAGCCACGTCCCAGCCTACTATTCATCACCTTGATATAGGACTCAGCCCTGTTCATGGAAGTTTGGCTGCGTTCCCTAAGGAACGTTTTTCCACTCCTCGTGTTGCCCCTCGATCCCCTGCTTGGCGGCCAGAGGGGGGGGGGAGGAGGGACTTACTTCCACTAAGAACAGCTGCACCACGTTCCTCACCACTCTTCCTTCCCCTTACCAGACCTCTGTAAAGAGGAGACAGGGCAAGACACTTCCCACTACATTAGGTAATTTATTTTCTCCTTCCCTCAGGAACACCAGCATTTACTAATGCTTTCCTGACACGACGAACGCTCCGTTACGCTGCGTTCCTCGATTCACGTTCCGCATCCTACGATACCATCAGTACCAATACTGCGAGCTACGGGAACCCTTGGGGATAGTTCTGTATCCCGCACTCCTCGTTCCGCATCCCCTTAACAGGTTTCACCGGTTACGGATACCGTGGAGATCTTCAACCTTACAACAAAACAAGACTCTGGACCAACCGGTTCTGCCTCCAAATCCCCTTCTTTCCGGGCCATCATTCCTCGCGCCTTGTGATACCGCAGCCACGTTCCTGATTCTTTGTAGCCAGCCTCTGCTGGTACGGTACCTGCGTTCCCTCTCCAAAGAACTCTCATGCACTGAGGAACGCTATGCCTGCCTCAAACTCCAACTCAAGGCCCGGAAAATTGCTGCCAAGATTGACCTTCTCCACTGGTCCGTAACTTACTCCTCTTGGTCTGACTCCGCATTCCATCCAACCTTTGGTAGCTGAACGTTCCGCTATCCAGGGGACCGACGAACCACTCACCTCATCTCAAACACATTCTTATAACCCTTTTTCCAGCAAGGCATCCGTTTTAACAGTCCTCTCTACATTAGAGGACGGTGGACATTTACTCATTGCTCTACATCTTTCATTCCTCTTTCGGAATTACTGACCATAAAACAGAAGAAGAATAAAAAGTGAGAAGACTACAATGTATAGACACCACAAGACTTCTACATATATTTACAAAGACCACGGCTTTCTCTTACGTTCCGTCCCTTTAGGGTCACGAAACCTGTGTTCCCTTCGTTACCCTACTCAAAAAAAAAATCCGCACAACGTTCCGTTCCTGATGTTCCATTCCTCATCAAGACACGGCGTCCTCAAGTTCCGCAGATCCGCCCTACGTCCTGCCTCCTATTGCCCCTAGTCAATGGGCCTGTAGAGGTTTCCAAATTGCCAACAAACAAGAACACACTGGATCTTTCTTCCTAGTACAAGAACCATGGTGGTTACTCCTGCATTCCTCTCTCCTCTCGTTCCTCGTCCCTATGTTCCTGCAGACGCGTTCCGCATTCCTGCATTTTTTGCTAGGTCACTTCAGGCCGTCTTTAGTGCCGTTCCGACGTTCCACTGGTATTACAGCTATTGAGTGTCGGCACCAGGGCTTGATTTTCTGCCCATTCCTGCTTGTCAATCACACCTACTGTCTGCCTGCCCCTGCAGGTAGCAGTATATCTCACCAGAATCTATATTCCCAGTCATTCCTCGTTCCTGCGTTCTTCCATACGCATTCCGCGTTCTTACGTTCCTGCGTTCCGTGCTGCCACTTCAGGACGTCTCTAGTAGCCATCTCTCCGACGGGATCAATATTGCTAACAACACATACAAGCCATACACAGCGATCCTATCTATCCAACAGAATGTTGCGCTGGTCCGAAGACCTCGATTCCTGGACCTTGATCTCACCAAGAATATGCCTCGAGGAACCGATTGTTCCCTCCACAACCGCTTCGCCAGTCTCTCCCTTTGCTTCCCTCAACCCAGGGGACATCATCATGTTCTTAGGTGTACACTTCCTACCGTTCCGGAACATCTCTCTGACACATGACTTGAAATCCAAGTCCTTTTTCCTTGAAACTCAACTTACCAAAAATACGCCCGGATTTTTGAGCTGCAACTCACCAGCTTGCAACACGAACAACTACTTCACTGCCTCCGTGCCTTTTTCACCATCTCGTTCCTCACGATGCTCTGTTCCCTCTCGTTCCGCCTTGACAGTAACACGGCTTTCTCAAGCACAAGTCCATTCCGTCATGAATCTAGCAAGGCTAGTATTCAAGCACAGTTCCTTCTCCTATCCTCCGGTTCCCTCTGCTAACTTTGAGGACCCAAGTCCTTCCCAGCATCCTAGTTCCACTTCACCAGCAGTCCTGCATTCCGTCCCCCTTCTGGAACCTGCGACACAGTGATTCCCCTTAGGAACGATCACAACTTCTCTTCAATCCACTACCCTCTGCGCACGTCTCTGCACAACCTCCATCATGTATAAGTTTGCACGATGCAACCTGTCTCATCTTTCTTCCTCAACTCGCATCCAACGGCGTTGTGCTGTTCTCGATCACCGTGGTCCTACATCCCACAATTGGATTTTGCACCTTCGGCTGCGTCACTGTCAGTAACAGGACAAACCAGGAACGGAGCCAGCACGTTCCTCTCCCTGCCAAGCGCTGGTCCACTTCTCCCCGTCCTCCTCTGGGGACATGCTTTCATCTAATACTAAACACAGATTCCGTCTGCCTCACCATTCCCTAGCCTGCCCCTCATCATCCTCTTTGAATAATGTCTGCATCGTCCAAACGGAAGCTGACACTTCTCTATCTCGGACTCCCGCCTTCCTTGCACCAACAGTTCCTTGTGATCCTCCAGCAGGTCGGCCCTGCGGGGAGCAATTCCTGTCTGTCGTGCTTTCTGCTCCTATGATATTTTCGCCTCTCTAAACTTGCCGTCCCTGATGACAACAACTTTCCATCTTTAGACTTCACAGTAGGTCCCAAGGACCACGTTGTCTCATCCCGGTTCCGAGTCACCCTTTCTGTTACATAAATGCGCCGGGGCACCTTACCTGTCGTAGTTATCTACGTTCCGGCCCGTCCCTATCCTCCCGGACCTACCTTCGGTCCTGCTGCCGGTATGTCATCAAGCCAGCAAGCATACCTCGGAACGTACCGACTTTCTAATGTTCCACTACACCACCTCAGTTCCTTTCCGATCCGAGTTTGCCATCCTTTCCAGGAGTACACTAGGTTACAGACAGTTTTTGTTGCCCTCTTCAATAATAATAATTATAACACACGCTTGTTACTGTGACTATGTCACTACAACGATCCATAAGGGTTTCAGTCACCCATTGGTGGCTGTTTCTCCTTTACCCTGGAACCTGCTTGCAACCGCTTCGTCCGATGGAATCTTCTGCATCCAATCCGGTTCACTTAACAACCAATTTCTCGATGCACTTGCCACCAACTGGTTTACACAACAAACCTTTCAAGACCTACAGGATCATCTTCCACCCCCCCCCCACAGTGGTTGCCTTCAGGTTCGTTGAGTCCAGTTGACTTCAAGGTAGCCAGTCCGTAGCCAGGGCGCCTGTCACCAAAGCCCCCCGCCGGTGACAAAGTCTCTTAAGTGAATAAAAAATAGGTAATGTAGATTTTAGCGAAGCTGGTTAAAGATAGTTTTTGTTGCCCAAACCGAAAATATACATTACCTGTTTTTATAACAGGCGACCCGCCCTTCCTCCCCTCTCAAGTTGCCTTGGTAACGATTGAGAGTATTAAAAGAGATGAGGATCGAAGCTGCGCCAGCGTTTATATATGGAATACTGCATCCGCACATGCGCAGTGGAATACATACGGGACTGGCAGGGAAGCCAACTTTCTTTCTTTCTCTGGAAGAAGCACTGAGAACTCAAGAGAGTGCATAAAAAACAGGTAATTTATATTTTCGGTTTGGGCAACAAAAACTATCTTTAACCAGCTTTGCTGGAAAGATTTTTTTTTTTTTAATTTCTATTTTCTGAGAAACTTTTTTGTTTACAAGGTCCCAGACTTCCAAAGCTTGTGGCTCAGCATTTTGTAAGGAACGAACATATTGCTGGTCTTGGATCATAACACAACTAGCAACGAGTCATGTTTGTTGATAGATTCAAGTGCTCGGCAGTATACATAGTAGCGTGCACAGACCCCCAAGAGGGCAGGGGCAACTCTTAGTAAAAGGCACAGTAAGTTTTTTCTGTGGAACATTTTAATTTTTTGGTCTTTTTACCCTTTTCTGCCCCTTTTTAAGCATTGTTTGCCTCTATTTTGGTCTATTTAGGCCCTTATAGACCATCGCACCAGCCAAGTATCGCACAAAAAGGTCATTTTTTTTAAAAATAAAAGGACATTTCGAGAAAAGGGCAGAGGCAATTGCTCCACCACCCCTTTCCCGTGCGCGCCACTGGGTGTACAAATTCATCGCATGATGTCAAGACGGCGCTGCGTACCAAAGCTGCTCCATATATTATTTTTTGTTGACGTGGTAGACATTTCTGGTACGCCCTTTACTTTAGCAGGTTTGATTGGGCTGGAACCACGCACTGACGTCAAGTGAATAAGCATGAATGAATATGTAATTTGGACACATGTGCCATCACCATCCTAATGTTTCCAGTTTTTAATGTTTCAACTCCATTGAGCTGGAGGCATTCGGAATTTCGGAAAACAACCAGTGACGAACAAACTGCACATTATTTTTAATCGAAATGATTTTTTTTTTAGATGAAAAACGAGTTTGAACTTTGAGGACAGCGGCTAAAACGGCTGGTACTCCACTGCTCCAATATATTGACTGGTACTCCAATAGAGAAGGCTGGTGTATGTTAAAAGGCTGGTTAGTATGTTAAAAAATGCCCTGATTCTTGCTGTGAGATCACTACTTCGAGGGACCAACGAATCAACGGGTTTGTTTTCACTCTTTTTGGTCTTGAATTTGAGTTTGTAAACTTAACACTTTTTTCCCCACGCTACATCATTTTTGTGTCAACTACCTCTACAGTGCTAACTCCTCTACATCACTCCTCTACAGTGTTTAACTCCTCTACAGTG
>JAHWFP010129909.1:0-16379 GCA_023313725.1 Lithobius niger
TGCATCTAGTAACTTTCTGTTTACGACCCTCTAAAACTATTGAAGATATCCCGAACGTGTGCATTGTAGAAGGCATGCCGTCGCTGATCGTAGTGGCTGGCCGTCCTCCTCAATGTCTAAGGAGCAGGATGCATGGTTATTTGTACAGCGCATCCTGCTCCTTGTACTACGATTCAAGGTGCTCTTGTGAACATCTTTGAGCGGCGCGGTTGGAGGTTGTGATTTAATCAGTCAATGTATCGGGTGCGTTGTTCCAGTGAGTGCTGTGAGAAGTCAGCAGGTAGATAGTAAAAGCAGTGCTCGAAGTGTGTCATGTGTTCAGAATGTGCCCAGTGCTCAGGATGTGCTCGGTGCACAGTTGTGCTAGTGCTCAGAGTGTGCTCAGTGTTCATGGGTGCCAAGCAGTCAGAGTCCATCACACAGTGCGTCCATGACACGACAGAATGAAGCCACCACTGATAAGTTTGTGCAGGGACCGATGACCTTGTTGTTGGCGATTCGTCTGCTGGAAAATGGTTCTCGGGAAAGTGCGTTGCTGAGTATGCGTCTGCTGTACTAACGGTGCCTTCCTAAACGACCAAACAGAGCGAAGCAAATGCACCACTGTTGGTGACAGTTTGGCTCATTCCCTGCTAATATCCATGTTGATGTGGCTTGATTGACAGCAACATTATCAGCGATGAATATGTTTCGTCAAAACTGCTAGCTCATGCATGCTCAAACCTCCACCCCAACAAACCACCTACCTGAGATGGTTCGCAATTTGGCGTTGCTCTCACCTGGTCACATCTATTAGCCATTCCTGGTGAAATCCATTAGCCAGGTCTGGTCGTGGTGAAGGTATGACGTATCGAATACTCTGATGAGCCTGTTGAGCTGTATTGTAGTTTTGGAAGGGATTGAACGGCTGACGCAAGATCACTGCGCACGTGTGACGTCAAGTTTGGAGCCAAACTGTCTCTAACAGTGGTGCATTATGTTCGCTCTGTTCGGTCGTTTAGGAAGGTACTGTAAGCAGTGGCGAGAGGGGTGATTCACCCCCGGCCAGGAAGAAAAAAAGTAAAATCGTTCCCAAGCATCAGCAAAACAGGAAAATTTTGCTGCAGAGGCGGGTATGGTGAACGATTCAGCTCATATTGACCTCAATACTACGCGTTCAGATTTACAAGTTTTGGTTTATGGTGGAGTCGACAATCTGCAGCTTGGTCAAGAAATTGTAATTGATCAAATGGAAGTGATTAGCAATGAGACTAGCCAAGTAGGTGATCAAACGTACTGTAATGATGAAGTTAGTCAAGAAACTCCATGTGGTCCCGTGATTTCTGAGAAAGACAGGGCAAATGAGCCTCTTGTCAGAGGTTATGCAAATCATAGTATTAATGGTAATAGTGGCCCAGATACAACGTCTGGAGAAGCATTGTTGTGCGGTAGTGGCAGAGTGGAAGTGGGGGTGAGCGTGGGTGAAGAGCGTGCCTACTAAAGCTGAGTTAGGTTAGGCCAAATTTAAAGTCCTTTCGAAACCACTGTTTTTTCTATTGTGTCCTAGAATGCCAGGGGTTTAGTGAATAATCAACAAGAAATTGAAGAACTTCTTCAGCATGTTTGGGTATTAGGGGTGCAAGAAACAAACTTCCCCTCCTTTGATGGAGCTTGAGCTTTTCAGAGTGATTACATTTTAAACGGGAAGGATGTTGGGATTTTTGTCAAATGGGCTGTTCCATATGTTCTGTGCCCTGTGTCTGTCATATTTCCCGGTCTTGAAGTGTGTGCAAACAAGAAATTTATGCTTGCTCGATGGACAACTGTTATTGTCGTGCATGCAAAGAGTCCTCGTTCTGTTGGTGAGTGGAATGCGTGGCTTTGCCAGTTCTCGCTTCCAGTCGTAGTGTGTGGAGACTGGAATGCCCATCACTACGACCGGGGATCTTTTCGTGTAGACACAAGTGGATAGCGTCTTAATGCAGCAATTATTAAATGTGATCTCTGTTTTGTTCAGAATGAAACGCCGACCTCTTCACGGTAGCAAAGGCATGTAGTGCAGGAATCGGTTCTTGTTTTCGTTCTGTGTGCTCCTCAGGGTTAGAAAGCCATTTTTGCTTCTCTGTTTCTGATGCTCAACGGGGAAATGATCACTTCCCTCTTGTTTTCATGCCTCTTGTCAAGGGGTGCACCACGACGAGTGATGACCAGGAAGAGGCCCATTGTCTCTAACGGAATTCTAGATGAGTTGCTAAAAAGTACTGGTGTTGCTGCCGCGAATCCAGGCGATTGTATGAGGCAGGGGTTGAGGTCTTAGCCATGCTGGTGGACCGCTTTGTGCTCCTGCGCTGTCCGTGACCATTGTCGTGCGTTTCGGCACTGAAAGAGACATCTATGTGACGTTACCCGGTATAAATACCAAGGCACGTCGTAGGAATCTGCATACATTATCCGCACCGAGTGTGATCAGTGTCCTGAAAGAGTGTGTGGTCGAATCTGTTTCAGCTGTATCTCTTATAAAGGCGTGGCAAATAGTTACTCGGAGCTCTGAGCGTGTCTCCCAGAAGTGGGTGTATGACCCAGACAGAGGACCGGGCACCATCTTAAGGGGTGAGGAGATGGCAGATGCTTTCTGTAGCAGGTTTGCGAGTGTTTATTTTCTTCCAGTTGGTTTGCCACCTCCTGTAGCAACGGGCAGCCGTGTCGATGGTACCCCATCTGATTTTCCACTAGTAGAATCAGATTTTTCGTCGGCCTTATCGAAGTGCAAGGATAGCAGTGCCCCATGGATTGATTGTGCCCCAGGAATTGAGCATGATCAGTATCCTGAAAGAGTGTGTGATCGAATCTGTTAAGCTGCATCTCTTACATAGGCGTGGCAAATAGTTAGTGAGAGCTCTGAGCATGTCTCCCAGAAGTAGATGTATGACCCAGACAGAAAACCACTCACCATCTTAAGGAGATGGTAGATGCTTTCTGTAGCAGGTTTGCGAGTGGTTATGTTCTTCCTGCTGGTTTGCTACCTCCTGTACCAACTGACAGCTGTGTTGATGGTACCCTATGTGATTTTCTACAAGTAGAAACAGAACTTTCGTCGCCTTATCGAAGTGCAAAGATAGCAGTGTCCCCAGGGATTGAATGTGTAACATATAGGTCCTTGCGATGCCTCAGTTCGGCATCCACCAGTGAGTGCGTTGAACTCTTTTGCACCATCTTCCAGAGTGGTATGGTTCCTGATGCTTGGATGTTTACTGTTTTAGTACCTTTGCACAAGCCAGGGTCAATGAGGTCACTTGTGGCAAATTACTGGCCAATCTCTCTTATGTCCAACCTTCGTAAGGTTTATGAGCGTATGCTTGTGAAGCAACTAGAGAGCCATCTTGATTGACGAAAAATAGCCAACTGTGGGAGAGACAAACCAAAATTAGACTGAACAAAATTCTTCTAAGGGAAGCTGGGGAACTTTGGGGTTAAGTTAGGGTAAAGAGGCTTGTTTAGGTTGGGGGGAAAAGCCTAACCACAATTGGGCCTACTAGAGGCCTACAAGCGAAAAACAACACTAATTAGGAGACCTAGCTGGGTTTGAAGAGGACCAGCCAGTTGGCTGGCCCGAAGGCTTTCTGATTTTACTATGCTAGCCCCTTGCTTAAATATCTTTTGGTAACCCCTGAATACCGCGAAATAGCCAGGGTATTATGGGAAATGGAAGCTTCTAGAAGGTTTTCTAGAGGCAGGAACCGGAAATTAAATCACAAGGCATAGATAATGTCCACCTATGTAAGAATAGACACATAGGACTAAAATTGGCAATTGGCCCTAGCAATCATGCAAGTACAATATTTGCGACATACTCCACCACCCACACAAACCTCTGAAATTTACTCCTCGCAAATCTTGAAACACATATACCTTGTAACACTCTAACCATGTAAATTTTTATTTTAACATGTCTGTAAACTACAAACTGAAACAAACACATACATCATAGCACATGTGAATACCACTGCTCTCTGCAACTACTAAAAACACTTGTTTTTACTACTTAACATGAAAGATGACTAACTCTCAACACCGCGGGTTTTTAAAAAAAAAAACCTCCCGTGACCCTAGAACTATAGCCTAGGGGTCACGCACTTGCGTTGAAGCAGACGACTTTTGTGATAACTGCGTCTCGGAAGACGACTTTACAACCCCAATCCCACAGTTGTGGAATTGGGCTACAACTACGTTTGTAGCCGATGAGTATGATACTACAAAGGTTTGCCCAAGTGAGCCACCCAATAACCACCCAAGAACGAACAAGAAATTGCTCTTAAGAGCGAAACATAAACCATTTATGGCATAAACTGACCTTAACAACTACTGTTAAACGCCACTAAAGGATGAAACCAATTCGCAACGATTACTGTAGAATATGTGAAACAAGAACTAATGCATGCCACCAAAAATGGCCAAAACAAACTTCGAACATTGCCACCAAGAATGGGCAAAACTGAGAACTGAAAATCGAAAACATGGTTTAAGAAAAAACTCAACACACTCCACACTACAATTAAATTAGTTCTAACTGACGAAAATTAGGTTAATTTATGGGAAAAAACCCTTTGGGGAAAAAACCGTCGCAGAAATATTGCTCCTTACGAGCATACCACCAAGTAACAAAATTGCATGCTTATTGTTTGTTATAAACCCAAATTAAATTGAATATTGCCGTAAGGCAACCCAAACGCTAAATTAAGTGTTCCCCCTTCACTAAACCATACCCAAACTCTAAAGCAGCCTTTACGTCCAAACTAAGCCTAAATTTAAAAAAAAACCTTTGAAGTAAAACGGGTTTTATTTTACCCCGTTAGTTCAAAAGACCAAAAATCCAAAATAGGCCTAAAAATAGGCTTAACCCAAAAAACCCTAAATCGGATCCCCAAGACCCTTCTGCATATGCCTACCAAATTTCAGCAAGATCGAAGCATGTTACGCTTTACTAGTAGCATAGGCCTAACTAAACAATGGAACTTAAGGCCTAGGCTTAGCCATTGCTCGGCTTACCCACGTTTCACCTTAAGCCCAGCACTGCAACCTGAAAAGGTTCAAAACAAAAACAATACCGACGGAATCTAAGGCCTGGGCTTAGCCCTCGTTGGCTTACCCACGTTTTACCTAAAGGCCCTACTCTGCAACCTGAAAAGGTCAAAAAACAAAATAAAACCTAAAAGGGGCATAATTAACACCACCAAATGAGAACCCTAACATGGGCCTTACCAAATTCACAAGCAAAAATCGAAAGGTAATCCCACCAGCCTAACTCTCGAGAAGAAAAAACCAAAAGGGAACATCCCGTGTTTCGGCACCATGACAAAAAATAGCCAACTGTGGGACAGCCAAACCAAAATTAGACTGAACAAAATTCTTCTAAGGGAAGCTGGGGAACTTTAGGGTTAAGTTAGCGTAAAGAGGCTTGTTTAGGTTGGGGAAACAGCCTAACCACAATTGGGCCTACTAGAGGCCTATAAGCCAAAAATACCCCTAACTAGGAGACCTACTAGGGGTTGAAGAGGGCTGGTCAGAAGGCTTTCTGATTTTACCATGCTGGCCCCTTGCCTAAATACCTTTTGGTAACCCCTGACAACCACGAAGTAGCCAGGGTATTATGGGAAATGGAAGCTTCTAGAAGGTTCTAGAGGCAGGAACCGGAAATTAAATCACAAGGCATAGATAATGTCCACCTAAGTACGAATAGACACACCAGACTAAAATTGGCCATTCGCCCTAGTAACCATGCAAGTACAAGATTTTTGACATGAGTTCTATGCCTGATTGTCTCCAGTTCAATTTGAGTACAGGGCAGGCCACAGTCCCCAGGTTGCTGTGATGTACTTGTTATCTGGCATATATGAATAGTGGTCCAAGCCCTCACGATTGCTGCAGTGTTTCTAGACATAAAGGCGGCATATGACACTGTGGACGTCGTGTGGGTACGGTGTAGTATGGTGAACATGGGTCTGGGCCCTGGTTTGATCAGTGCAATTTGCGCTTTCTTGGGTGTTCGGCAGTATGTCACCAAAGTAGGCGGCAATTGGTCGACTGTTGCAAGCTCGAGTCGGGGTCCACCGCAGGGGAGCTGCTTAAGCCTTCTTCTCTTTGCTATTGCCATAAATGAAGTGCTGGTGGAAGTAGGTGCCGAACGCAATGTCGTTTGCTATGCGGATGACGTGGCTTTGTGGTTTGCTTGTAGTGATCCGATCCTTTGCTGCCAATTCGCTGAGAAGGCTGTTGCCCGTGTCTCTACGCTTCTAGCTGCTCGGAAGTTTAGCCCTCGTGAAGACAGAGCTGGTAGCGTTTAGCAGGTCACGTGTTAGGTATCGTGCCCCGCTGTCTATCTGTGTTGATAGCATGACTGTCACACAGGTTGCGGTTGTGAAGTATTTAGGTGTACTTCTGGACGAGAGACTTGATTGGAATAGACTTGCATTGTCACTCCGAGAGAGGATTCGTTCTCGTTCTGCTGTGCTTAAGAGGCTTTTGAGAATGATGAGAGTGAGACGTGACTCCCTCCATGCTGTGTACTGGACCTTTGTACGTGCCGTTCTGGATTATCATCTTCCGTTTTTGTCTCAGGAGCACCGTCACGTCACTATGCTTTAACCGGCTGTAATGGGCGTTTGCTGGTTGTCACAGGCTGCCTTGTGTCCATCCTGGTTAAGGAACTTTGGGTGGATTCTTGTGAGCTGCCCTTGCACGTGTGAGCAGCGGAACTTCGTTTGAGCAGGGATATTGAGGATATAGTGGGCAACTCATTTACTAGTGGAGTGTGCTGCACTTCAGCGGTATCGCAACGACTTATGAGGTACATCCGTCCATTGTGTGAAGTTGATAGCCTGCTCTCCCTTCATTCTTCCCCAAACCTGAAAACGAGGCTGAGGCGTGTAGCTAGTTTTGTGATTAAGTCAGGAGTGCGTGTTTAGGATTAGGGGTTAGTTTCTGTATACTCACGGGCATCTCTCTTAACCTGGTATGTCTTCACTGCTTTGATTGTGTGTTGAGTATTCCTATTACCGTCTCAATTCTGAGCAATATGGTTTTACACAAGGCTTCTCGACGGTAACCAATCTGATTATGTTCTACCAAGATATTTGTATGCTATTGATAAGGGAACCCCAGTTGGTATTATCTCTTATGATTTAGAAAAAAAGCATATGGATCATAGATAGTTGGAACTTAAACTAGAAACTGTTGGTGTTGTTGGTCCCATTAAGCTCTGGATTTTGGAGTTGGCTGTCATCTTGGAGCATTGTATCTCTTACTGGAGCCCCATGATTAGTAAGTTCCCCCAAGGCTCTGTTCTCGCACCTTTGCCCTTTGCGATTTACATTCACGGTTTTTGCCATAACCAGGTTATTAAAAGTAGCAGATTTGCTGATGACACCAAGACGGCAGCCAAACTTCAAAGTTGGAACCTCATTCCTCTCTTGCAGGATTCAATAAATGAAGCTCTAGCTTGGAGTTTAAAGTGGAATAATCCTATCAATGCAGTAAAATTGTGCATGTTGCGTTTGGGGTACTCTAATCCTCATTCCTCTTACGTTTTCGATAATTTGTCTGTAAAAGAGGAAACTTGTTTGCGTGATCTGAGTATTATTGTTGATGATAAGCTCACATTCGCTCAACACGTAGGAAGTATAGTTAAAAAAGCTAACAACCTGTTGTATCTACTTAACCATGCAATAAGTAGTCATGAGCAGAAGGTTTACCTTAATTACCTTACTATTATTCGGCCCACTCTGTAATATGGTGTACCTTTCTGGGAGCTGATTTTCATCAAGGATAAAGAAACTAAGCGTGTTACTGTCATGACCCACCTGAGTTAAAGACAGCGATTAGAACAGCGCGGTCTGCCCTCCCTTAATTGGCGTCGCCAAAGAGGATGTCTTATCATTATATTTAAAATTATAAGGGGCATTGATATTATTCTACCTAACACCATGTTTGAACTGAAGTTTCCCCTTTTGTTATACGAGGGTCAGTGTACAAGTTAAAGGTCCCTTATTTACGGCTAAATACCTCTAAAAATTATTTTGCTAGTAGATCTGTTAACTTGTGGAACTCGCTTCCTGACTATGTGACTTGTGCACATGTTCTACAAATGTTGTCAAAAATAGATTAAATGAATATATCTCTGATAAAATCAGGTTTTACTATGATTGAATTCCTTGCAGACTTCACTGCTATTGTGTGTTACTAGATTGTCTTACTTTGCAGACTTCACTGTTTTTTATTTTTTTTTATTTTTTTTTTCTAAGGCTTTATACGCTCTGATAACTACTGGTGTTGTTCACTTTTTAGGAATTCTTTTTCCTGCTTAATGTTTTTTGCTTGTTGTTTTAAAAAAAAATTATTTATTTCATTGTTGAAAGTCCGGTCTTTTTGTAAAGTTTGCCACATTCCCCTCAGGGAAACTGGCAACATGAAGCTGTTATTAAATTAAATTTAAATTAAACATTGCCGGGTCAGGCTTAGAGTTTGTGCTGTGAACGTAGTATGCGTAGTGCGTTTTTTTTTCGTGTTAGCGCGAAAAATGTTGCCCGTCGCAATTGTGCCAGTTTACGCTGGTTTTGTAATGGGGTCTGCTAGTTGAATTTGTGTTGTGTAGTTACGAAAAGTAGGTCGCTATATGTCACGTGGTGGAGCTGTCATGCGATGGAGTGCAGGTTGTGTAGACCCTTTTTGTAAAAGGTGTTAACAAATAAAAAAAAATGGGGGTTATCAAAATTAACCCAGGGTGACGTATGTGGGTTTTCAAATTATTCGTATATAATGAATACACTTTTAGCATGGGGGTGTTTTACCATGACACTACCACCGTGCACTAAATTTAATTAAAATGAATTAAACTACACTAAACTGATATAAACTAAATTAGGCTTTTAACAAAATTGGAAATTGGAGAAAATATCACATCTGACAGTGTTTTTAACTTAAATTTCAGACTGCCTGAGCGATGAATTGAACTAACGATATTAGAAACCAAAGGCCAAAGTCCTGACGCTTGTTTGCGTGCCACACACCAAGTGAAACCAAATTCAATAAGCGTGAAATTCATACACAGGCAATAAGCGTGCTAACAAATCTCTCCAGAACATATTGCAGTGCGCATGTTTATTTGTAGCCTTTACTGTAAGGTTTGACCTACTTATTCCATGTTAAAGGCGATGTTTCAATTCTTAATTTCTCTGCCGTGTTTTAATATTTTCCCCTTGTAATTAGTATACAGACGTTGTTGGACTTGGTGAACACATGTACCAAAGTTCATTAGTTACCTATTTGTCACATCGGAGATTGTATTTAAGCTGCTCTCGTAAGTTTCATTTTTCTCTTGCAATATGTGTTAGTGGACTGCTTATTTGGACTGGAAAGATGGTTCTAAGCTCTTTCGAAAGATACACTTTGCAGATGTGCCCTTATTAGAAATAGAAATTTCAATTGGTAATGCAATTCGGAAGTTACGACCCCGAACAATCAGTTTTATTATTTTGCCTTCTTTTAGACATTGTGATTATGGATAGAATAGAACAGAATATTAAAAAAATCTTTGCCATGTAAAAAGTTATATGCAGGCCCCCCGGCCCCCCCCCCTACCACCTCCCTACACCCCAAGCCCTAACCAGAACTTCCAAAAAAACAGGTCCAGATGGCGTTTAAAAGGAGTTAAACGAAGGCGCAGAGACCATGTCAGCCTGAAAGGCATTCCAGGGCTTCACTACCCGTTCATAGAAGTAACGTGTCTAATGTTGCCAAGAGAGAAATTTCTCCAGAATTTGAAAGGGTAATCCCTGGGGTTAGAGCTAGAGTAAAAGAAAAAAATCAGAGATGTTAACTTCAATTAGGTAGTGAATTATTTTATATGTTAGAATAAGATCACCCCAGAGGATCCAAGTGTTGACCGAAACAAGGGAAAGTTGCTTAAGCCTTTCGTGGTACGGGATAGAATTTAATTTCTTACACCACTTAGTGAGCCGGTGCTGACAGGTTTCCCGGCGAGTCAGAATGGAGGCATAACAGGGACGAGAAATCTGAGAGCAATACAACTTCACAGGTCTCAAAAAAAATTTGTAAAGCATGGTGTAAAGAGAAGGTTCTGAGAAAGAAATGAGCTTTTCTGTAAATCCTGGAAAAGATACTGTCGACATTGGAATGGAATTGTAACAATGCAACAATGTATCAATGCCAATCAATAAACGCCAGCCTCAAGGCGTAGCCTGAAGATTTTGTACTTACACTACCTTAGCCTGCTGACCATACTTCATTAGCTCATCTCTAATGTAATCCTAAAACTAAAGCTAACCTGACAACCACTTCCACCAGCCATTAAACACAACTGCATACCAACAAAATATCGCATACTCTCCAGAAGTTCCCAAGTAACTCTTCCCGGTGATACATGACTCAACTTAGCCGAACCTTAGCTTAACACTGTAAACGCCTGCAACACCATAGTCAGACAAGACCAAAGATATTGATATTGATATTGATATTTAATGAGCTTATAAAAACGACCTGAAGAATGAAGATTGATTAAATGCCAACAACGCTGGTGGGGTAAAAATTCATCTGCACTTGATGAGGAAGCATTATCTAGACCCCTACTAGTGTGTCACCGCCAAGTAGATGTTTAATTGATGTGCATGCGCAATGTAAGTAGAGGCTGTGGGATCCAGTTAGCAGAATCATTACAGACTACTGCAGTCAGGACCCTGTGGCCCGCAGTGTTCTTGGAGCTACTGGGCAGGGTGCGTCTCTTTTGTTGCGCTTTACCTCTCCCCTTAATGTTGCCGTCGCGCATCCTTTCAGCCCATGGGCCTGGTGTCTGGATATGGTGGTGGTGTTTTCGTCATCAGGGCTGGACAGTGACATATATTGTGAGATTTTTTTTGCGATGCATCCTTTAGTCGAGGGTCTTGGACTGTTGCAGTAGGGGCTGCCATACTCGTCACTAAAGATATTGCAAAGTCTTCAGCTTGTTTCGGTGTCATCAAGCATAGTATGTGAACTTTGCGCGATTTCCGCAGTGCTGGATGAAGCTCTGGATTTGGCACACCCTGCTGTTGTTGTTAGCGCTGATTCTAAGTTAGCCATTGCCATCTGGCAGCACGCCGTACTACGCTAGACTTTCCTTTAGTATTTTTGGTTTGTAAGAAACTGTGGGCTGTGTGCTGTCGGAGTGCTGTGGCTCTGCGGTGGGTTCGCGGCAACATTGGCACTGCTGGTAACGAGCAAGCGGATGGTCTTGCAAAGCAGGCGATGAATTCTGGTGGCAGCGACCTTATAGCTTCTCCAGTCTCCTCGGGCACTACACCCGATGGTTGCTGCGTGGTTTACACGTCAGTAGACAGACGAATGGCGCGTCGTGGAAACTGGTCGCGGTCTGAATCGCAGTCAGCAGGAGAGTGTTCGGTTATCAATCATGACGGTCTGCTGCGAGGGGATGCTAGGACTTTGTCGCGCCTCCGTACTGTTCACTCCCTCCATCGGGCTCATCAATTTCGACTTGGGTGGACAGACTTCAATTTGTGTCGGGTCTGTTTGGTTGACTTCATGCTTGAGCATTTCTTGCTTTTATGCCCTGTCTGCCGGCAACAACGTACGGCACTGGCATCAATCCTCTGGGTACACCCAACGGTTGCCGGTCTTCTTTCGCTCTCTGGTGGCAATGCATCCATTGGTCGGCTGAAGGCTGTCGCGCACTTTGTACGTGCTACAAGGATTAGAGTATCGGGAGCAGGCCATTTTGTCTTCTCCATTCTCTCCCTCTATTGCGTTGTAGTGGGTGTTCCTGTGGTGTGTGATATCAAATCAAGGCGGCTCACAAGCAGACGGTGTCTTTTAACACAGTCTACTAGCAACTGTTACTAGTGGTGTCAACATTTGGGAACATTTGTCGTTTACAGAGAAAAAGTGCCCTTAGTAACGTTTGATTGTTTTACTGGTTAATTCTCATCGGGTATAAAGACACGTCTACAGCTTGGTAGGGAAAGTTAGCAAATATAAATTTGGGCTCACATGTAAAGAGTCGTGTGGGAATTGTCTTTTTTATAAAATGGGGCTTGCAGCTAAAAGCACGTGGCCCTGAATTGGCTCGTTAGTGCAAAATTATTATGCAACCATTGTTTGTATTGTCATCCAACACTATATTATAACTTATTTGCTTGCGTGTTGTTAGTGCTTTTCAGTGCTTGTACGTAGTAAAGAAGACATGGGATGATCAGTGGTGACCAGTCGAGTGAAGAAACTTGGATTCGAAAACTAAAACTGGTAAAAGAGGCCACTAAGTTCCAAATGGTTCGGCCCTTCAAAGGAGTGATATCAACACACCAAAATATTCGCCAAGTTAATCGCACCACTTGATAGTTGAAGGTTAAATGCAAAGTAGTACATTGCTACTTTCGGCAGCTGCAGAATTCGAGTTTCATTTAACGTCGGTGCGATTAAGGTGGCGAATGTTTTGGTGTATTGATATCACTCCTTTAAAGGGCCGAACAATTCAGAACTTGGCAGTCTCTTTTACCAGTTTTAGTTTTTGATATCAGTCCTTTTTTGAAATTGTATATAAGACTCAACTCCACTACCGTGCAGATGTGTAATACCGTGCCACGTCTAAGTGGTTTTCAACACTTTGCTACTACCTTTTACCCAGAGGCCGAACCATTCTCCTGTTAGTCATCTCTTTATAGGCGTTTGGTTTGGTTTTAATTTTGTTGTAATTTGTTTTATTTAGTTAGTTTTGGTGAGTTGATATCACTCCTTTGAAGGGGCACCACTATCAACTTGTTGGCCTCTCTACCAGTGTTGGGCTTAGTTTATTTTGCTTTGTTTTTACAGTTTGTTTATTTTTCGTGAATTGGACGTGAATACAATTTCTTTGTCAACGTTGTTTAGATTTATCGTGATACACTAGTGTGTATCTAGGCAGGCACGTCAGTATACACGTTGTCAATGTCCGAACTACGGCCATCCAATGAGTGATGATGCCGACAATACTGACAATGGTTATAACAATTTTTTTCATAATTACAGCACCCTCCCACGCCTTCCCCGTTACACCCCTGGCTCCAAACCATCAAAGGTACGCAGTTCGTATTATACTGCAGGCATTCGTCCAATTTCATAGCTGGAAGCCTTCCCGTTATCTCAGTATCGATGAATAATCACCTCATGGAAATTAACATGGGGATGAGCAGACTAGCTAGCTAGCAACTAGTAACACATTTACAACGTTATTAAGGGTCATATTTTGCATTGAAAGCAGCTTAGCTGGCATTCGTACACGAGTTAATTTTTGTCAGGTGGGTCATTGCTCTCGATTTTAACACGATTTCAGCTTTTGTACCGCATTATTATTTTTCCTCAAGTAGCTGAGATGTGCTCAACTGTGCTCCAGGGTATTAGACACATGACAATGGTTTACAACCCCGACAATTGAATTGATGTGATGTTTGTTGTGATGTTTGTTGCCTAACTTGGCGTGACACCCTAGCGTGTGTCTAGATTTGTAGTTGTTGAAAATAGTACGTAGTGCGTATTTGGCTGCAGACGGTAATTTATTCAGGCGGCTCCAGTTCTGTATGTACTTTAGGTTAGTTTGTAAGTAGTTAGTAAGTAGTTTTATTGTAGAGTGAGCGGATGGCTTGTAGGCCTTAAAGCTCAATAAAACAAATTCAATTCAATTCAAGTTTTACTTGTTTCAGTAGTTTGAGTTTTTGTAACAATAGTAGTTTTTATTGCGTTGCATCCAGGCGCATGACCACGGTTTAAGGCCTGGGAATAAACCAATATGAATCTGGTTGACTAAGAAACAGGGTATCTTTAACTGCAGAGGTTTGGATTTTTTTAAGGTACACGAATCCAAACTGAATGACCTCCCGCCACGACGATGAGAGGGACAAGTTTTCTAGAAAGAAGAGTAGGAAATAAAATGCAGATCGTGAGCACAGGACCCAATTAACTAGGAAAATAAAAGGATTATCTATAAAAAAAAGAAGTATGTCTTGTTTACGCTCCAAGTTTGCTGGTTAATCTAGACACCTGCTAGTGTGTCGCCACCAAGCAGAAAGGATAATATATTAATTGTTATTGTTAGTGTTATTTTTGATTTTTGCATGTACAAGATGCTCATCGTGGCTGATTGATGAGAGATCCCAACCTGGCTGTGGAGGTTAACGGATCTGGTCTAGTTCCTGGAAAGGGACTTTGGCAAAGTTCACGCCAGGACTTCCGGCCAGGATAGCGTGAGAGGCTACTATGCTACTTCAACAACTATGGGAACTTATTCTGGCCAATTCTAGACAATCTTTCGTCCCCTACGATGATTGGAGGTTTCCCGATTCGAATTCCCGGATTTGCCTCTCCCTCTACCAGACATTTCTTCTCTCAAAAAAGGCTGGTAATGTTCAATAAATTGAGCATATTCAGTAAACTTTGGTACGTTCACACTGTCTTGAAAGTTGGCAGTTAAACCAAAATTGGCATAAAATAATCCGCCAAGTTTCCAAAAAGGATCTGCCTTTGACAGTAGTGTATCATTCAACAAGGAAATGGCCGCCAAGGTTAATTCTATTGACTAAGTTAATCGCACCGAATAATACTTTGTCCTTAAATGAAAACGTAAAGATTGCTACTGCAAGTAACAATATTATAGTTTTCATTTAACTTTCGAAATATTAGTCGATGCAATTAATTTTGTTAATAGGATTAACTTTGATGGCCTTTCTCTGGTTGAATGATGTCAGTACTTTCAATGGCCGACAATTTATGGAAACTTGGCGTTACTGTTATACCAGTTTTGGTTTTGTGTGGATCCTTACTACGAATTAGTTTATTTACCGCTTTGACGTCACCCTCGTGCGTGAAAGTTAAAATGTTGGCTGCCCATTTGGCTTGCCGTCGTGTAATACTCAAACAAAGGCCAAAGCAACTGAAAAAGCTGCGGGCAAACCAACTTCCAACTGAAAGACTTGCGCTTAGAGCGAAGCAAGCGAAATTCAGTGCGTTTGCAAAGAGTGCGTAAGACCAACTTGGTACGTCAAAGTATAAAGAATTACAAAACAAAAACGAATTCGTTTGTAGTTTAAGGTAAGGTTTAACTGATCCGAAGACGCAACAGCAGATAAACAAAAATGAACTTCCCTATAAGGTTTCGTACTACGCAGTGTTGCCGAACTGTTTAGTCTACGTGAAACATTACTGCTGTACTCACCCATTAGACATGTAAATAAAATTAAAACAGTCGCTCAATTTTCAAAGTTATTGCAAGAATACTATATTTTACAATACAGTAGGGAGCGTAGAAGCTCATCTAAACATTCTGTGCCTATTTTCCATGCTAGTTTTCATACTACTCAGCCTTCTCCAATTTTAGTGATAAATTTATTTTTGATCGTACATTAAATCTTTTTCTTGGTGGTATAAAACTATGTAACTAAGTTAGTAATTTTATTGTTTATTTGTTTGTTTGTGTGTCTGCAGTGGGAATCGCAATAATCTTTATTGTATTGAGGAATGAAGTGGGAATCTCGATAACCTTTATTCAATTGAAGTCCGTGCATGGAATTCGTGAGGGTTGGACGAATGGCCGATGGGCGACTGGTAACGATGGAGTTTAATTTGTAAGGACCTTCAATAATAACTGGCAAATGTAGTGACGTAACAGTATTTGTCATGCAAATGAGAAATCACAAAAATGCTTTATAAAAACCAGCAATAAAGGGGGGCTGCCCTAGTTTTATGTATGTTTTCATGTG
The DNA here is from genome assembly GCA_023313725.1 of Lithobius niger. Classification (NCBI taxonomy): domain Eukaryota; kingdom Metazoa; phylum Arthropoda; class Chilopoda; order Lithobiomorpha; family Lithobiidae; genus Lithobius; species Lithobius niger. The sequence continues at coordinate 15,771 of JAHWFP010129909.1, forward strand.
CGTTACATCTGTATATTCTTTGTTGATGACCAAGTTGTATTTCAGGTATGATATTAATTTTGCTTAGAAAATTTTAATTTGGATAGTAAAAATTGTTCAACAATCTGTTGTTGCTATAGTCCTTTTTATTTTATTTTTGTGTAAAGATCTTAATAATTGGATTTTCAAGTTGTTAGGCCATATCAGCATTATTTGTTGCATTGGTTAATGCCCACATAAAGATACTTGTGCTTTCTTGCGTATTAACGAAAACTAGCGGAACCGCTCACTTCACTTGCTCATTCCACGTCGTCACACTACGCTCGAGGAGCTTTCATGGTACAACTCTTGTGCTGCTGACAGACACTCCACGTTAAAACGATCAAGCAAATGGTCAGAGTGCAGTACGGGTTTTTCGTAAGGCTTCACTGCATAAACAAATGATAACCACAAATCACTCCAACAGTCTGGCCATCAGAGAGCTACGTGCGCATCGATCCGTGCTTCAAGTAATTCTTAATTCCAAGAGCATCACAAAATCATGTGCTGATTATTTCGATGCAAACTAATTGTAATTGTAATTATTGCTCACAGTTCGTTCATCACATTCCTAAGCGTGCCTGCATTTCG
>JAHWFP010129920.1:0-13135 GCA_023313725.1 Lithobius niger
AAGTAAATGGGTTTGATTGGTGATAAATAAATACTGGTGCAAATCCATTTCTGTCATATTTGTACCGAAGACCTACCGTTTTCTCTTAAATGTCTTTTTGATATCGATAAGGAAAATGTAGGCACTGAAACTGAGTGTGTGCAGCAGAGAAGCCAAACGTGCACAACATCAACAATACCCGACGTTTCGAGCTGACTCCAACTCATTTACAAGGGAACAAAACATACACTTACAATTTCATAAAGGTACGAACAGGCAGCAGAATGCAGACAAAACTGCCTAAGTCAAAACCACATTCGAACAAAGTAAAAAGAAGAACTAAAAATTAAAAAAATTAAAAAATGTAAAAAGCAGGAAGAGGAGAGGGACCTCTTTGTGCTAAAAGCACAAGAAGAAGTGGCGACTATTGAGTGCAGTCAGTTTTTTTCCACTTTTTCCTAGAGGTGAGGGCTTCAAACAGTAATATCAATAGTACTCTGGTATCGAAACTTCGTATCTGAAAGCTCTCTGAAGAGTGTTAAGTAAATGAAGCAAGCAGTCTGCATTAAAGACTTGTGAGGAAACACAATACAATAGTCTGAGAAAGAAAGAAAAGACTACTGCCCCGACTGGGACTCGAACCCAGGACATCCCGTATACTAGCCGGGCGCTCTAACCACTGCGCTGCCGGGGCGGGTACTGGTATTTCTTTCTTTCTCAGACTATTGTATTATGTTTCCTCACAAGGACAGTCTTTAATGCAGACTGCTTGCTTCATTTACCCATTACCTTGTGATTTCTTTATTTATATGAGTGTTAAGTACTCTTTAAATTTGTTGTCATTAGGCAACTGATGATTATGAACAGAGTGGGCCGTTTAAAGCAACGCACGGAGTTTCAAGGTAAAGCCTTGTACGAATTTGTGGGATTTGGAAAAGAACCTTTGAGTTCGAAGTGTTAGTTTTGTAGCCAGTTATTTTTTAAATGCTGAACTAGAGAGTTGTTGTTCTCACGAAGTTTGAAGTTCGATTTGTGGTATGTTAATCGTTCAATCATCCCTTAGTCACTGTGTCCTATATAGGTGACAGCGCATGATTTATTTTCACAACGTATTTGGTATTTGGTTTTTGGTGTTTCTTTGGAGGTGTGCAGGAATCTTGAATTCAGCCTGCATTTTCTTTTGGAGTGACAGCTTAAGATTTGGTTGATTCTTGGTAACAAGTTGAATACCCTGAGTGCGAAGTAGGTAGCGAAGGGACTCATTTACACCTTGCAATGTACGGAATAACAATACCCTTGCCACCCCCCCCCCCCCGGGGGAGCGGGGGGGGGTTTGTGAAGTAGAAAAGAAAGACTAGAAACTCGAGTGAAAAGGTGAAATGGATTGCCCCAGTTGACATATTTAAAAATAATGCAACGAAATTCAGTCAAGAGGTGTTGTGGCTGAGAGGTGTGAGTACTCGCTCTCTGTATTTCATTAAAAATTGTGTAATCCAGAAAAATAATCCTGTCCCTGTGGTATACTCCCGTAGAAATTTGAGTTCTGATTTGTCTAACCAATTGTAGGGGCTTTAGTACTTATAAAACAACAAAAAAAACTTGGGTAGACTTTACCACAGTCCGCACGAGATTCTACAAACGCCATTTTACAAAATGACTGCCGTCAATTTTCTTTTTTTTTTGCCTATTTCTACATTTAGAGCACTTATAGTCTCCCTTCATGTGTCTTAATATACTTTTTTTATATTAAGACACATGAATCAAGATACATTAATCTGAAAGTAAGGTTCCCATGATCCTAGGACAGATGTATTTGCCCCATCAATAGTCTACACGAGATTCTACAGACGCCATTTTACAAAATGGCTGCCGTCAATATTCGTTTTTACCTATTTCAGCTTTTAGAGTACTTACAGTCTTCATTGATGTGTCTAAATATGTTTTTTGGGTCATGGAATCTGAAAGTAAGGTTCCTATGATCCTAGGACTGATCCATTTACCCCATCAATAGCCTGTATGAGATTCTACAGATGCCATTTTACAAAATGGCTTCTGTATCAGTCTTCATTTTGGCCAATTTCAGCTTTTAGTACTCTTGCTGTCTCCCTTGATGTGTCTAAATATATGTTTTTTAGGTCAAGGAATCTGACAGTAAGGTTCCCATGATCCTAGGACTGATGTATTTAACCCATAAATAGTCTGCACGAGATTCTACAGACACTCTTTTACAAAATGGCTGCCGTCAATATTCGTTTTTGCCTATTTCATCTATTAGAGTACTTACAGTCTTCATTGATGTGTCTAAATATGTTTTTAGGGTCAAGGAATCTGAAAGTAAGGTTCCTATGATCCTTGGACTGATCTATTTACCCCACCAATAGCCTGTATGAGATTCTACAGATGCCATTTTACAAAATGGCTTCTGTATCAGTCTTCTTTTTGGCCAATTTCAGCTTTTAGAGCTCTTGATGTCTCCCTTGATGTGTCTAAATATATGTTTTTTAGGTCAAGGAAACTGAAAGTAAAGTTCCCATGATCCTAGGACTGATGTATTTGACCCATCAATAGTCTACACGATATTCTACAGACGCCATTTTACAAAATGGCTGCCGTCAATATTCTTTTTTGCCTATTTCAGCTTTTAGAGCACTTAGAGACTTATTGATGTGTGTAATATATGTTTTTTTGGTCAAGGAATCTGAAAGTAAGGTTCCTATGATCCTAGGACTGATATATTTACCCCGTAAATAGTCTGCGTGAGATTCTTCAGAACGCCATTTTACAAAATGGCTGCCATCAGTCTTCTTTTTGGCCTATTTCAGCTTTAGAGCACTTGCAGTCTTCCTTGACGTGTTTAAATATATGTTTTTTAGGTCATGGAATCTGAAAGTAAGATTCCCATGATCCTAGGACTGATGTAATTGTCCCATCAATAGTAGTAACATTTTTTATTTCATGTTACAACAAACAAAACAATGTTTATATTGTGGAATGAAAAACTCTTTTGGGGTGTTTTGCATGTCCATAATTGACTGCATATATCCATTCTTTTTATTTCTTTCATTTTTTCAAGTTAAAAATTTCCTGCTATTTTTGAAAAAAAAACCGAATAAGTTTCTTGCTGGTCTGACACTCACTCTGTGGTTCCAGAACCTTTGAGTATGACTTTGGTACTAACAAGTGTTCAATTATACTAACACAGGGCAATTGTGTCACTTCTAAGGGTATGAGAACCTAATTTTCATACGATTTTGTGCTTATTAGTACCACTGTAAATTTATGTAATATGTATATTCTACATGCTTTCTTCTGTATTCACTAAAGAGTCAAGTGTATTTAGTCTTAGTGCACTTATTTTCACACATCATGGAAACGTTTAGTATTTTGCTTTGCAGGTGAAGTAAAACAGAAGAGAAATGGATGAAAAACAAGCACTAGGAAAGCAACTTGCATCTGTTAATCACAAAGAACTGATATCAGTTTTGATCTACAAAAGTACATTATCTGCTAGATAGTGGGCACCAACAAAGTAGTTGGTACGAATAATGGGTGAAAAGGAATTCGAGAAGCTGCTGAGATTAAACACGTTATAGTGGATAAAAGACTTAAACAAGTTACAGTGCAAGATGAGTTTGTTTGCTATAATGTTACAGACAGTTGCTGTAAATTATTTGCTTTGAACAAAACACTTGGCACTTCCAAATGCAATATATTTCGAAGAAATGTTTTTCTGTTGTTTTTTTCAACTGTGTTTACTGTATATATTTCCCACATTTCTTGAAATATCCCTCCAAACACGATTTGTGGTTGAACAAGTCTGCACCAAATACTTCAGTGTCTGTCTCCAGATCCGCTATCCCAGTGTAAGCATCATCTTGAAAATAAATAGCAGTTTCTAATAACTTGTTTGCTATACGAAACTTGTCCCGCACACCACTATGTGCTACCTGACCACAAACAGTATATCTTAGAAGTGTGGATAACATGACTGAAGAAGGAAGAGCTCGTGGGGTAACTACTGACCTAGTTTTACGTGACGTTTCAACCATAGAAGTTTGTTTAGGTTCCAAATCTTCATCTTTTTCAACTGTTTCGTCTTGAATTTTAGCAACTTGTCAAGTGTTTTGTTCAAAGTATATGATTTATAGCAACTGTTCGTAACATAATATACAAACTCATGTTGCACTGTAACCTGTTTGCCTTTTTTCCACTATATCATGTCTAATCTCAGTAGCTTCTCGAATTCCTTTCTGCCATTATTTGCACCAACTGTTTCGTCGATGCCCGCTATCTAGCAGATAATTTACTTTTGCAGATCAACACTGATATCAGTTTCTTCCTGATGAACAGATGTAAGTTTCTTTCCTGGTGTTTGTTTTTCACTCATTTGTCTGCTGTTTTACTTCACCTTCAAGACAAAAATATTAAATGTTTCTATGATGTATGAAAATAAGTGCACTGAGACTAAATACACTTGATTTTTTAGCGGATCTGGAAGAAAGAATGTAGAGTATACTCGTTACCTAAATTTACTCTGGTACTAATAGGCAAGCATAAAATCGTAGAAAACTAGGTTCTGATACCCTTAGAAGGGACAAATTTACCCTGTGCTAACATAATTGAACACTTGTTCGTCCCAAAGTCATTCTCGAAAGTTCTGTATCCATAGAGTGAATGTCAGACCAGCATCAAAATTATTGTTTTTTTCAAAAATAGCTGGAAAATTTTAACTTGAAAAATGAAATAAATAAAAAGAATGGATATATGCAGTCAATTATGGACATGCAAAACCCCCCAAAAGAGTTTTTCATTCTACAATATAAACATTGTTTTGTTTGTTGTAACGTGAAACAAAAATGTTACTACTATTGATGAGGCAAATACATCAGTCCTATGATCATGGGAACCTTTCTTTCAGATTCCTTGACCTAAAAAAACATATATTTAGACACAGCAAGGAAGACTGAAGTGCACTAAAATGGCGTCTGTAGAATCTCGTGTGAACTATTGATGGGGTAAATACATCACTACTAGGAACATGGGAATCTTGCTTTCAGTTCCATGGCCTAAAAAAACATATATTTAAACACATCAAGGGAGGCTGCAAGTGCTCTAAAAGTTGAAAAAGGCAAAAAAGAAGACTGACAGCAGCCATTTTGTAAAATGGCGTCTGTAGAATCTCGTGCAGACTATTGACGGAGTAAATCCATCAGTCCTAGGACATGGGAACCTTACTTTCAGATTCATTGACCTAAAAAACATACATTTGACACATGAAGGGAGTCTGTAAGTACTCTAAGCGTTGAAATAGGCAAAATAAAGAAGATTGAACGCAGCCAGTTTGTAAAATGGCGTCTGTAGAATCTCGTGTAGACTATGGATGGGGCAAATACATCAGTCCTAGGATCATGGGAAGCTTCCTTTCAGATTTCTTGACCTAAAGAACATATATTTAGACACATGAAGGGAGACTGTAAGTGCTCTAAATGTGGAAATAGGCAAAAAAGAAGATTGATGGCAGCCATTTTGTAAAATGGCATCTGTAGAATCTCGTGCGGACTGTGATAAAGTCTACCCATTTTTTTTTCTTTTATACGTACTAAAGCCCCTACAATTGGTTAGACAAATCAGAACTAAAATTTCTACGGTAGTATATCACAGGGACTGGATTAAAAGCAGTAATACTGACGAGTACAAGCAATGATGGCCAGAACAAAATGTTTAACAGCACTGAACACTGTACACGAAAACAAATTCAATCATTGCTCTCACGACTGTCAGAGAAGATGAGAAAAGGTACACCAGTGGGGATTACAGAAGCACAAGAGGAGAAGTGTTAGACTGCAGAAAACTTTACACCTGAAACAAGTGCACGGCAAGAAATTGTAAGAGCCCTGCAGCTGAGATTCGATCCATAAACTAAGAGAAGGTCAACTGGGTAATGGTAAAGTTTAACAATAAGTGCTACCAGGTGGAAATGAAAGCTGGGAGTACACAACTGTAACACATACCATAGTATGCTGCTCCTGTCGTTTTGGAATGGGGCCTCACCACAACACGTAAACCCCAGCCTAAGCGAAAATATCAGATTTTCTTGTCAATTCTGTAGATTATTTCAGTTTATACGCTTGAGAAATTAAGTTACATGCTTGATTTTAGTTTATATGCTTGAATTTACGCAGATTAGTTTGCTTACATTTGATTTAAAATAGGCCAGTGTCGTACAGCGGGTTTGTAAGTTCCAACGAAACACAATTTTCGTTCTTCGAACCAGCTCACTCGACTTCCAACCAATCAGAAGGTGATATCGCTTTAACTAATCATAGAGCGTAACACATTCGAATTTTAGGGGGAACGCTGACGTAGCAGATACAAACCAGCTGAGATAGCTGCGATCCATGCTCCACTAATAGTAAGCGAGGAACGCAGCTTCAATCCCAGTTTGCCTTGAGCAGACGACGCTCGCATTCTGCTCTCACCGGCTCTCACAGTTTGGAAAGAGAACGGAAGTTTTTTTCCCAGTTTCAAGTCGCAGATTCAATCCCTGTTTGTTTTGAGCAAACGATGCTCGCTATCTGCTCTCACCGTTTGGAAAGTGATCGTCGGTTTTTTTTTACTGAACACTGCTTAGCCAAGCGTGTAAACAATCTCCCCACCCCAACCCACTCCAGATGAAAGCTTGATGGACAGGGGACGGATTAGCGGTTGTGGTATTGCTAGGCCGGCAGGCCATCCTACTCGTATTTTGTGACGAGCCTCTGTGGTTTGGAAAGCGAACGGTGTTTTTTTTTTCTGAACACTGGTTAGGCACGCATGTAAACAATGCTTCCCCCCCCCCCCCCAATCCGATGAGAGCTTGATGGACTTAGCGGTTACGTGATTGCTAGTGATAAGTCATTATTTACTAACAACAAGTTTGTTTATATATTATTACGTATTTTATTAAGTAGCTAAACCTAACGTAATACGCCATTATAATCGTGCTTACTTCGATATCCCATCATACTGCTGCCTCATCTGTAGTCCTGAAGCATTCATCCTATGCACTGATGGCAACCAACTACCTCACAGTCAATATGCATTATTACGGCACCTTCCTAAACGACCAAACAGAGCGAACCAAACGCACCACTGTTGGTGACAGTCTGGCACATTCCCTGCTAATATCCGTGTTGATGCGGCTTAATTGACGTCAACATCGTCATCGATGAATCTGTTTCGTCAAAATTAGTAGCTCGCGGATGCTCAAACCTCCACCCCAGCAAACTACCTCCCTGAGATGGTTCGCAATTTGGCACTGCTCTCGCCTGGTCACATCTATTAGCCAATCCTGGTCAAATCCACTAGCCAGGTCTGGTTGCGATGAAGGTACGACGTATTGAATACTTTGCTGAGCCTGTTGAGCGGTGTTGTAGTTTAGGAAGGTGCTGAACGGCTGACGCAACATCACTGCGCACGCGCGACGTCAAGTTTGGAGCCAAACTGTCTCTAACAGTGGTGTGTTCTGTTCGCTCTGTTCGGTGATTTAGGAAGGAACTGTTAGACTACATAAGACCAGCGGCGTAAATAAACATTTTCCTGGGAATGGGAGGGGGGTGCTAATTACACATTTTTACGCCCCCGTCAACCGTCTTTTAGCGCCCCCTTCAGCATGCACAATAAAACTCCACATAGGAGGCATGTTTTAAAATACTTAGCTTTATCATTATGTTCTTCATTAAAGACCGTTGCATAGAACGTTGCTTGCTTACCCAATTATGTCTTCCTCCATCTCTCCCCCCCACCCCCAAAGAAAAACGTTTGTGGGGGGGGGGCGGACGGCGCCCCCCCCAACCTTCCTGTCTGCGTCTACGTCCATACACCCTACATTAACGCGGTACTCGTGAGTTACTTCTCCCTTTTTTTCAGAATCCACCGTTTTGGGTTTGAAAACCTGACGCAGTACCCACCTGTGGAATTCAGTTTGCTTGTCAAGATTCTTCCGAAGCCACATTCTAAAATTACTTTGCCGCTATTTTTTTTGGCATTCACTGACTACGATAAAGACATTTCAACGTACCTACTACGTGTCCAATAATAATTGTCCCCCAACCATCGCTTCTTCCTTTTCCCTACACCTTACACCCAAACGTGAAGGAACACCGGTTCTTCCTGCTGCATCGTCTATCTTCAAACGTTCTTATTTTTATTTAACTACGATGAAACTTTGCTACGATTTACTACTTCTTCTTCACTTACGTAATCAATTTTTTGTCCCCTCCTCCACCTACCACCGAACGAAGCATACGTAGATTCTTCCTCAGTGTTTTCACTCCCCGCCACCGCATCTATACGTCGCAATTTCGCCCCCCCCCCCCCCCCCCCCCCCCCCCCCCCCCCCACGGATTGGCTGCAGGTCGGGGGAGAAAGGGATAGCAGTATGCAGCCGCTGGCCACTGGAATGTTGAGGTACTTCAACGCGAGGTGCTGGGGAGGGTGGCGCGTCGACAGCAGGTCGTTAGCGCCCACCTCAGTCACTGTGCAGTGGTCCGGGAGCACAGTCACAGTCGCATGAGAGTGGTGTTTCAGTGCTGCTAGGCTGGCGATGTAACTTACTACTAGACAAACGTGTATACAGTCATATAAGCACACATTTTTTATTTAATTTCGCCTACGGTATTTTCTCGAATGAGCACCCGGGAGCTTTATTTTCGTGTGCGAAACACGGCGCTCATAATTTTTGAGAACCGATCAGCTAAACTGAAACAAGTGTGTAATCGATGAGCACTAAAACAAAGCTAGCTCCACGAAGAAAAACGTAGTATTAGCGTAGGGAGCTACAGTGAAAGCCAATGTGCGCAAAGCCGTGGGAGTGGAAGGGGGGCTGGGATTTAAATTTTTTTGTTCAAACTGGTAACTTTATGCCCCGTTCCTCCCCCCCCCCCCCCCCGTCATAACAACGAAAGTATGCAGTCCAACTTTAAAGTTTGCACTTCAGCTTAAAACGAGAACGATTTTAACAAAAATTACAAGAAAATTATACTTGGATAAGCTCTTTTACGCCCTCTTCAGTCTTTCTTGCCTCCCCCCAGGTAACTACGGCCCTGATTGAGTGGCCTTATAATTACACGGCATTTTTTTTTAACTACAAGGAAGCACACACTGGATATCACGTGATACGGTGCCTGGATGCTACGACGGGAGTTTGTTTAAAACTTTGCTCTTTTAATTGACGGAACGTGCAGACGTGTTAACGATACGTTTATTTAATTTAAATAAACTGTAGCGTGTATATATTTTATAAGACGTGTGGTTTGTAATTAGCGCGATGGTTAACAATTTCCGAGCTCGGAGAATGAGTGGATGACAAAATAAACAAAGTTTACAGATTAATTTCTTCTTGAGCTACAAAATTGGCGTAGCCGAATGAGAAGGTAGTTTGCTGACGTAGTTGTTAAATTAAACTTTCACGTACTTTGACTTATAGTTTAAACCAATGAGATAGCTTCGATCTGTATCACTCAGCCATTCTATTTAATCCGATCTCGCTTCCACAAGCCATCATCATGACGGGCAACCATCCTCCATGTAATGGATTGACTTGTAACACCCGTTAATGGCTAAGCCATAGATTAGAAAGTTAACTAGATGTACCGTCTCACCTCTTCCCATCCTACGCGGACCTCTAGCGGAAGTTGCGGCTACTAATACCTCTGCTAATGCTTTGCTTTAGTGCTGCTTCGAAGGCAAAAGCATTAGCAGATGTATTAGTAGCCGCAACTTCCGCTAGAGGTCCGCGAACGATGGGAAGAGGTGAGACGGTACATCTAGTTAACTTTCTAATCTATGGCTAAGCCTAACCACTGAAACACCCGCAGAAACGCCGTTTTTTTTTCGAGTGGATTTTAAGTATTTGTCGCAATAAACTACAGTTCGAGATTTTCCAACGGTTCTAGAATGATTTACCTCACTCGTCAGCGTTGTAATTTGTTTCATATATCTACCCGAATTGTCAATACGCGCAAGTTACAACGAACGTTCGTCGGCGAAGCGATAGACAATGACGCCATTGTTGTTTTCCGTCGAATTGGCCAAAACGTGAGCTCAAACCATGGCCCAACGTAGCTTTACTAGACTGTTTGGGATTGGCTTGATTTTGCAAAATCCGAATCTTATACAAAACAGGATAAACTATAATACACCATTTTGGGAGTAAAAATAATAATTACATTAAACTTCACTAAACGTAACTTTAAATATTGTCGCTCAATACAAGTTTCGCCATCTGGCGACAAACGCAGCTATTAGTCGTTGGGCCAAAATCTGCCGCACGATGGCAGGGCAAACGGTAAATGCCGGTTGCGGAATCATCCAAGTAAGGTACTCCTCGCATACTGCGTATGCTTTATTAATTTCCTCCTGATTATATGCATTGTTTAGTCCAAGAGTGAGTGCTTGGGTGTTATGTAGCTTCGCTGGAATATCCCAAACGTCTTCGTTGCCCTGAAGCCGTTTCACTTTTTTTTAAACAGTTCGGGTGGTAGGAAGTTTTGTCCGAATGATAGAGTTATACCACTCTTTAACAATCGCTCCATGTCTATTATCTTGGTTCCCCTATAACATAACGTGGGTAAGTGCCAAACACGTGCCAAACACTTTTTGTAGTGCTAAACTGATTATTAATCATGTCTCGTTAGCTAGTCATTCTGTGCAAATTTCTCCAAAATGTGCACTCATTGGAATGTTTGAGTACTGGAATGCTCCCTTGATCTCTGTATTAAATCCTGTACGTTGTGAAATAACAGATTGTGCTTTGTTGTTTTTGTAGGTTTGATAATGTGTTGCTTAGAAAAGTTGGTTTCATTACGAGTAATGAGGAGATCCAAGAATAGGATTTATTTGGCAATTAAATGCTTTCCAGAACAATCATTAATAGTTCAAAACATCCTAAATCCACCGCCGAAGCATTACTACATGGTGAAGTACAGCAAACACAGGAGCACTCCACTCTTCCTCCGGTGATCAAGCACTCCAAAGAGTGCATATTTTGGAAAAATTTGAACAGAATGAATCTGTTTAAGCACTATGATAAGAAGAGTTTGGCACACTAGTACTTCACGATAAGGGGGAACCAAGATAACAAATTAACAAATATGGAGTGAATTATAAAGAGAGAAAACACTTTAACGCTTGGACAAAAAAACAATCCATACCAACCCAACTGTTTCGAAAATTTAAAGGGCGTCTGAGATATGAAGACATTTGGATGGTTCCACCAAAGCTACCTATCACGCGAAACACAAAAGGCGTAAGAATGCACTCACCGTCCACTCCAAAGATACGGGCCAGAGACCAAATTGGGAAAAAACGGTGGTTGTCTAAGACAGAAGAACTCTCCAATCCGCAGACGACTTAAAGCCCTAACCATTGATTTCATCAAAAAAATAGTGTGTAATTTACAAACGAGACGGTAATGAGTAATTGGCTTGTACAAAAACCTAGAATTGGCTTTTGAATTGTTTTCGGCAACTAAGCTGCTTAGTTATACCAAATTACACTGACTCTGTAGGACTTGCATCAATCTCAAACTGTGTGGGTATTATGCACTGGGGTAACTTCCTTTTTTTGATATTCATGGCTGCTGGAAGGTAGTTTTTTAATAACAGGGGCTATTATTTTTCGTTTGCCGGGTTGTGTTGAATTAATGTAAAATTTTGTTTTATTGTAGAACACCTAGTTAGTAAGATGGATGCATTTTCTTTCTATGTTAGGTGTTTATTCGCCAAGTGTCGCCGCAGCCCCTGAATTCCGTCCGAATGAGCTATTATCCTAAGAAAATCGTCCGTCCATTAAAAAAATTCTTTCAAATTGGTGCATTTTGCAGGATCAAAATTCGATAAGTCTTGAGAGCTGTTATTTGTCTAACGTGACCGAAGACCCAGATTTCTATCCGACTGAGCTATCATCCCAAGAAAGTCATGTTTTTTTCGCCAAACTGTACGACTGAGCTACTATTCCAAGAAAATCATCTTTAAAAAAAAGAATTCCTGCAAGGTGGATGCATTTTTTATGTTAGATGTCGCAATCGCCATGAATTATGTCCGACTGAGCTATCCTTCCAAGAAAATCATCCATTAAAAAAATTCCTTCAAGTTTGATGCAATTTATTGCACAAAATCTGCTTACTGGGTGCTGTCGTCCCTAAAATGTCGCCAAAGAGAGACCGAATTCTGTCCAACTGAACTATCATCTTAACAAAGTCGTCCTTTAAAAAAAAAATCCAATTCCTGCCAAGTTGGTCCATTTTATATGCTGGCCGTCAACATCGCCACAGAGTCTGTATTATGGCTGACTGATTTAGCATGACAAGAAAGTGATGTTAAAAAAAAAAAATTCCTTCAGGCAGATACATTTTATATGCTGGGTGCTACTAGCCGTCAAACATTGCCACCGAGCCTGACCTCCGGCCAACTGGGCTATTATCCCAAGAAAATCGTCGTTTACAAAAAATTCCGACAAGGCGGATGCTTTTTGTAGTACGAAAATTTGCCAAATTGGTTGTTTTTTGTCAAACATCACCACAGAACCTGAATTCTGCCTGACTGAGCATTGGTCCCAGGAAATCTTTCTTGTTTGATAACGAATTCCTGTGAGGTGGCTGAATTTGGTGCTGTTATTTGTCAAATGTCGCATCACTGTCTGACTGAGCTATCAACCTAATAAAATTTTCCTTTAAAAAACTTCTTTCAAGGTGGCTGCATTTTGTAGTGTAGAGATTTTCAAAATGGATGCGGCTGTCCGTTGAACATAACAACAGAGCCCTAATGCTGTCCGACTGAGCTTTCATCCCAAGACAATCGTCCTTTAAAAAAAAAGCATTCTTACAACTTTGTACATTCTGTAGGACAAAAATTGGCCAAGTTGGAGGCTGTCATCCGTCAAAAATTCTGATATTTTTAGATTAAGCACACAAAAAAATTAATAAATTCCTTGCATAGACCACTGTTTGGTTCCACCTACTTTTGCAATTTCGGTGTTATAGTGTGGATGTTCGATGCAATGTGAACGAAAAGATTATTTTTTAATAATGAAACATTCTTTTCTAAAATGTCCGTTTATGTATTAGAGAGATTGTATCAAACTTTAAGAATTTAAAAAATGATATCAGTTGAACGCA
>JAHWFP010129969.1:0-10051 GCA_023313725.1 Lithobius niger
AGGGGGGGGGGCACTGAAGGCACTTTGGGGTATTTCATTGGGGTCCATGGCTGGTTCGATTTTTACTGTTGAGAAAGACTTGTGTACCAAATTTGTGTTTTCTGCAAAATTTGTGCAAAAATTTGTTACTCCACTTAATGATTTCTGCCCAGTGCTCTACAATAATAATTGCTCTGCCGACGCGAATACTGCAGTCAAATCAAAATCGTGTTCAAAAGGCCCTGATCGGTGTTAATACCTACATTTTACAAATTGAAAATCGGTTCATTGGTTCGATCTCTAGGTGATAGCAAAAGTTTTAGGCCGTTTGGCTTTCCGTGTCAAGAATAATGTAGTTACATTAAAAAATCATGCGAAAGGCCCTAGGCCTTGTCCATACCTACGTTTTAAAATATAGAACTTCAAAATCGGTTCAGTGGTTCGATATCCTGGTGAGGACAAAGAGTTCCAACAGCAACATTAATGGTTTCTGCCCAGTGCTCTACAATAACAATTGCTCTGCCTACGAGAATACTGCAGTCATATCAAAATTGGGTTCGAAAGGCCCTGGTCGGTGTTCATACCTACATTTTAAGCTATACAAATTGAAAATCGGTTCATTGGTTTGATCTCTAGGTGAGAGCAAAAGTTTTAGCCCGTTTGGCTTTCCGTGTCAAGAATATGTAGTTACATTAAAAAAGCATGCGAGAGGCCCTTGGCCTTGTCCATACCTACGTTTTAAACCATAGAACTTGAAAATCGGTTCAGTGGTTCGATTTCCAGGTGAGGACAAAGAGTTCCAACAGCAACATTAATAATTTCTGCCCAGTGCCCTACAATAATAATTGCTCTACCGACGAGAATACTGCAGTCACATCAAAATTCGGGTTCAAAAGGCCCTGGTTGGTGTTCATACCTACATTTTAAGCTATACAAATTGAAAATCGGTTCATTGGTTCGATCTCTACGTGAGAGCAAAAGTCCTGGTCCATTTGGCTTTCCGTGTCAAGAATATTGTAGTTACATTAAAATAGCCTGCGAAAGACCCTATGCCTTGTCCATACCTACGTTTTAAACTATAGAACTTAAAAATCGGTTGAGTGGTTCGGTCTCCAGGTGAGAGTAAAAAGTCATAACAACAACATTAATGATTTCTGCCCAGTGCTCTACAATAATATTTGTTCTGCTGACGAGAATATTGTACTCACATCAAAATCGTGTTCAAAAGGCCCTGGTCGGTGTTAATACCTGCATTTTAAGCTATACAAATTGAAAATCGTTTTATTGGTTCGATCTCTAGGTGAGAGCAAAAGTTCTAGCCATTTTGGCTTTCCGTGTCAAGAATATTGTAGTTGCATTAAAATAGCCTGCGAAATGCCCTAGGCGATGTCCATACTACGTTTTAAGCTATAGAACTTGAAAATCGGTTCAGTGGTTCGATCTCCAGGTCAGAGCAAAGAGTCCCAACAACAACAACAACAACAATAACAACAACAACAACAAGAAATGGCCATGCCGTGGACGCCGAACGGTTCAATTGTTGTCATTAAAATTTGTAATGCGATGAAATAGTTATGACACGACCCCAAATACCGAATTTCGTTGGTCTATGTCAATTTTGGGCGAAACTATTGGAGTTCAAAGTTTGACGTTTAATATGGAAGTTCATGCTGAGCCTTACATAAGAACCGCTACCGCGGTCCTTGATATTTCATATTCAAATTAATGCCGCCATTTCAATCCGCTTAATTTGCAAGAGCTTTTCAAGTTATTTCCACCCTTTCAGGCTAATATTATGTCGGCACGCTACTCAACCGACTAGAAAACTATTACGCATCATCGAAATATACTGTACTAAAACTTTCTTTTGAATAGCCTATTCTTTTGTCCTTAAAATCTCATCGTAGCGTTAATAAACAAATAAAAATTATGTTGGTAATAACTCGTTCTTTTCTGGGTTAGCATTCGATTTTAGGGATGAATCGTAGCCTAAAAGCCTAGATTTCAGCGTCACGGCCATGGTAGCTGACAGGTGGCAAACCACAGTCTAGTTTCCTGATTTAGTTGAACTTATCGGGGGCTGGAAAAGGAAACCTGCTAAATGTTCTGCTAGTCTATACCAGCCAGGATATTCTGCGATCAGTTTTGCATATTATCTCGGACTCTGCCTGATTAAAGTTTCTATCATTTGGACTGCCCTTACTAGACTCTGCTATATAACTGCCAAACTGGCCACCCTACATATTTGTCCTTCTCAAATTTATAAAGTTCAAAATTGGGCCGGTTATTCCATACGAGCATTAGTTTCCTTCACAATAACGTCATGCTCCAAAGATGGTGAGTTAATCGCCTGATACTTTTGAAAACAAATCTGTTAACGTTAAACACGTAAAACACAAATTACAACAAATTTTAACAGAATAAATTAGACCCAATAGGAAACATCATGTATTAAGAATAGATACTATCATTAAACTTTTATTATGGGCATATATTTTATTGAGATGACCATCCAGTATTCGTTACTAATAACCTCCAGATCAGTACTGAGATTCCCTTGTCTGAACCATCTCTCCTGGCCATAATAGACTTCCCAAACCCTATATGAAGCAACATGTTTGAGTACAAACACCTTGGTGTATACACCCCTGGAGTATACACAAGTAGACGTATTATTTAAAGTTAAAACCACGCTAGGGGCCGAGTGATACATGTACCTTCTAGTCGAAATGGCATGCCTGCATTACCAATACAAATTGTTAGGTTTTCCACTTCGTTTAAAGTCCGCAAGAGAACTAGCCCAATAAGTGGTCCAGATATTTCTTTGACCTGGTTGGAGATTTGCTGTCAGTGCAATAAACAAACAAACAACAAACCAACATAAAGGCACAGAAGGACATCTATTCAACTCCCTGCCTTGCAGTAATGTGTGCACAAGTAATTGTCCATAGAGAGATACCCAGACATTCATTGGAGCACACATTACTCCAAAGTATAGGTTAGCTACCTGGAATCAAAACTGGTCCACTATGTCGGCTAGCGTTGAGACTTATTCACCGAAGTGTCCTGATCAGCAAACTCACGGAGTATGTGCTGAATTGGTCAATTTTACTGGTGGTAGCCGCGTTTTTTTGAACGAGCTACTACTGTCCGGATTTATCCATGTTTCAAGGAAGTAAACTGGTGGTCACCCCTCTTTTTGTGACGTTTCAACAGTCTTATTTTATACTCTTCTGCACTGGACTTCTAACTCCGTGTTCGGATTTCATGCCCAACATTTCACGGATTTAATGCCCAACCAACTTCATTTATGCCCAGCGAGCTAAAGGCTTAACTCCATATATGCTACACAAAGCAGCTAACGAGCCTAGCGACACCAAAGCTGCAAAGGGTGGCCTATCATAGTAAAATCCATATACACAGTCGCCCGAGCCAAGTGGGACCAACTCACGCGCTTCTGCTCAGCCTAGATTAGCGCTAGAAATTAAAACAACTTCACCTCCTGACAGATAAGAATTATCAAAATATCACCGGTATTAAATTTTAGATCGTTAATTTCTTGGCTTGGTTACCTAAATAAACGCACTACAGACAAAGAATGAGTAGTGATAACATGAAACTAGAATACAATGAAATAATGGTGTTGTGCTTACAATAAAATTAATAAAAACACTTAAAATAGGGAGCAAGAACCAGTGCTACAAAACTAGGCGGACTCGTTCACCACTTCTAAACCAAACGAAGCTATGAAGACGTTGCGCAACACTTAAAACAATCGGTACGTATCGTTGCATTCGATCGGTTGGTGCCGCAGGTTTAGCCAGGTTTAGGATGCTTGCTTTGTCATCCACACGCAATGAAACAACACAGAGATGCGTTTATTGAATAATCTGTGCCATAAAGTGACGTGCGTACTAGGATCAAAATCGTACTGTGTGCCATTATCCTTCGTTGAAAACCTACCACACTCTATGTACAAAAACACCGAAAATTGTATTACATTATGGCGAAATAACGCGATAACACATTATTGATTTATGAAGAAGCAGCTTATATTGATTTAGTTTGAATTTAAAACAACTGATTGAGGGAGCTGTGACAATATCTTTGGGTAAAGCATTCCACACTTCAATTACTCTATTTGTGGAAAAAAATGCTTTCCACGGTTTAATCTAAATGGTTTCTTTACTAACTTGAAATAGTGTCCCTTAGTTGGTCCCACTAACTTAACTTCAATGAAAAAAGTTGGGTCATAATCCAGGAGACCATGTAACAAACAATAACTGAATGACAGACTAGCCTTTATCTGGCCATGTTTTTAACAATTTTAATCTGGTCTCGTATGGTGTATTTCTGTACGTTGGGAGAATTTTGTGAACACTCTATGCCTTCTATTCCCTAATGGGTGAAATTTAATGGCTTCCATTATTTAACACAATAGACTTACTTACATAGTATCTCTTCCTGGTTGTAGCAATAATTTACATCACCATTTTTACATTAGAACTACCACCACGTCTGGAGGGTTTATCTGGTCTGAATATGTTATGTCATTGTTCGAGGCATGTACAATTTTGCTAATCTAGTTAATAGCATCGTTTTCACAAACTTTAAATTGTATCACGTGCGACGCCTACTCAGCACGGATGAAATGTACATTAATGGAATTAATACACTTTTATTATGATAATGGACATGATATGGTACGTGATCGATAATTGCGTGTGCTGAATACAAACGTTAAATATAAACTAGATTCGTGTAGCAGCGTATGTTACGTAATCAGTTGGTGGAACTACCGGCAGGTTAGCCCAAAGCCGAAAGTTAAGCTTAAATTAAAAAAAAAAAATAATAATTTTAGCTGCCTTTTTCCTAGGATTTTTTAGGTTTACCTTCCTTCTCTTTGGCGGTCTTGCCGAGTTCGCGTGTTAAAAAACCATTGTTGAGCACAAGTGAACGCAATCATTTGAATATTTCGTGTTCCATTTTCAGAACAAGAAGTAGCCTGTGGTGGCTCGTGCTCATGTCGATTGTGGCATGTCAAAGATCCAGGCTTTTCCACTTGGATTTCTTTGCCTAATTTGTCCCTAATTTATCCTAATTTGTCCCTCTCGTTGCCTGCGCTGGAGCAGGTAATCCAGTTTGGGGTCGGCTTCCTTAATTAAAAACAGCAACAACAAAACCACAATCAATCACTCAGTGTACATCTACATTATTATTTACCTTAGGCTGACCCAAGTACTCCTCCGACTTTAACTTTTTTCTTTGTTTATTTGTTCACAACTACTACCCGGTACTTACAATTGCATGGGCATAGGTAAACGATTACATGATCGTTTTCGTTATTCATGGTGCACGTCTTATGTATGTTCTGCCGTGCCTCGCAAAGCAAACCTTCGTCAAAATTGATGATTGTTGTTAGGTCAAATAAAAAAAAACGTATTTCCACTAAACGCGTGTAGTTTTAATCGAAATTAAACCGCATTGTTGGAGCGTGACAAGCGAAACGAGCATAGCCCAGAAGGTACTAGTAAGGAAATTTTATCTTCAGTTTCCAGTAAAGTGATAGGGGTCCCACAGGGCTCCGTATTAAGCCCGTTGCTGTTTGTAATGAACGACCTGCCTTGTACCGGCTCAGGTATTAATGATTTGAAATTTGCCGATGATCTGAAACTTGGAACTGAGATCGTTGTTGTGCAGAATACTATCGATCTCACATTAGAGATTGAGTCTGAAACTTGGCAGCTGCCACTGTATGTTCCAAAATACGTTACATTCCCTATAGGATGCTTAAATCTGAGCCACACATACAGGCTGAACGACACCCCGATGCCTGATGTGGCCCTCGATGCCTTGAGGTTACAGGTTCGGGACCTTGGGGACCTCGGAGACTTAGGGACCTTGGGGACGAGGTTCGGGACCTTGCAATTGTGAATCAATGTTTTAATTCAGGGAGTATACATATCCGGGTCTAGGCAGTTCAAGTCTTTGTGCGCCCATTGCTGGAGTACGCCACTCCCGTATGGTCGCCTTCCTTGCGTAAAGATATTGATGTGGTTGAGTCAGTCCAACGACGATTCACAAAGTGTTTGCCTGCTTCAGGGAAATTCCGGCTGGGGAACGCCTGCAGAGGCTAAAATTAGAACCTCTGAAAATTTCGCAGACTGAAATTCGATCTTGTGCTAACCTTTAGGATTCTACGAAGTTTCTTATCAGTTGACCTGCTTATACTCGGTCTGAGGCCTGCTCAATCTACTACAGGCCACTCCTGGAGTTTCATCGGCCATTTTTTTTCTGTGAGGGTGGTGGCTGTATGGAACTCCCTGACTGACCTGGAAAGCAGTCTCAGCAACCTCTGTAAGTAGGTTCATAAGAATTTTAAATAAATTGCCGTTATCCAGGTTCTTTAGGCAGCAGTATTGATTATAAATTATCATGTGCGGAGAGCCACAGACACCATGCCGAAAGAATGGGGATTCTATCGGACGTCAGTGGCTCACCGCACTTTCAACATCTACTCCACTTAGCAGTTTATTATTATTATTATTATTGGCCGCACACCAAAATCGACAAAA
Source organism: Lithobius niger (assembly GCA_023313725.1). Taxonomy (NCBI): domain Eukaryota; kingdom Metazoa; phylum Arthropoda; class Chilopoda; order Lithobiomorpha; family Lithobiidae; genus Lithobius; species Lithobius niger. The sequence goes on from JAHWFP010129969.1 coordinate 6,555, forward strand.
CGTCGCACGACAGGACATTTTGTCGAAATCTGTCTCAGCATGCTGCAGACGTCTCCAAAACCATAAGAATGAGGTTGGCCGCACACCAAATTAGACAATTGTCTCGCGACGAGACATTGCAAGACAAAATGTCGCGAGACATCGTATTTGGTGGAGAGACCCCTCCAGACGAAACTAGAAAGGGCATCGCTTTGTTGTCGTGATACGACTAAAGACGCCTAAAGACGTCTCGCGTTAACGTCGCATCCGGAGTGTGGTGCTCAGCTCATTGCTATAGTTTTGGAGATGTCGGCAGAACGTTGAGACAGGTTACAACAAAACGTCCTACGTATCATGAGACCAAATATGACATTTGGTCTCGTGACACATCGTGAGGCAAAACGTCACAAGACACTAGAAACATTTTTGGAGGAGAAACACCAGAAACATTTCTGGCAGAGTTACACCAGAAACGTTTTGACCCGCAACAAACAGTCCTATGCTGGATTGTCGGCCTTTAAGTTGTGTAGGTTAGTTGTTTGTTGTTTACTAGCATAAAAACAACAGGTTAGATTGCCTTTGTTTTGGTTTTAATTTAATTTGCATACAAAAATCCCTGTCCAGATAATTGATCAGGGAACGTTTTTAATATTCACATCTTGGAGCAATGAAGATGTATCTAAAGATCTCAAATCATTATGAAAAATATCTTCAACGTCCCCTCCCCCTTCCCCAAAAGGCAGAAGTTTCATAAATGAAAAAAAAATGACACAAACTACGTGCTTTGAGCGTAGCGCTCGCGCAGATCAAACTGTCTCAATGCGTTTGATCGCTAAACGAAAATGAAATTAGCTTTGTCGCAGCCACTGTGTGACGTTCAGCTCATTGGTAGGGTCGTGGAGACGTCTACAGAACGTTGAGACAGGTTGCAACAAAATGTTCTGTCACGAGACCAAATGTCGCATTTGGTGCGTGGCCAGCCTAAGGGAAGGAGGTGGAATGGGAGGGAAGAAAGGAAGGAGGATCGACAATGTAGATTCAGTTGCCCTTCCCCTCCACCTCGGGAAACTGCCCTACCCCTACCCTCACCAGATATATAATCTTATGCTCATCATCTGTATGTTAACTTTTAATGGCCGTAGCCCTAGTTAATTTCGAAATTGGTAGCTTGAAACAATAGAATGGCGTATTTATTTCGTAAAATGCGGACTTTCAGAGCTGAACTGAATTGTTTCAAAGTGGGCAACACAATCAATGCAAACACGAGCGTTGATACCATTTGGAAATATAAAAAAAAAATTACCTGCAATGCATTACTTGTGTGATACAGTGGATTTAGCCCGTCAGGGGTACTGTTTCTACATACGGTGGCTATCGTCGTGGACTTTTTTGTACAAAGATGTATGTTCCGGCGAACGAAAATCAACGTTAGTTACCCAGTATGCGCAAGACAGGGTTTGGGTTAGTCCTCTCAAAAAACAACAACATCAACAACAAAAATGCACTGAAAGATATTCAAACCCTTGAGGAAATCACCATCCAGTTTCCTTAGCGTTATTTATTTAACAACACTGGAGAGGGTGGGAGATTTGAAAGAAAAAAAAAGAAAATCAGCCCATCACATCTTTAAATTAATATTACCTACACTATGTGTAGTGGGACACATTTAGACAACTTGAATATTGCTATCAGGGCAATTAAACAACGAATTTCCGACCCGCTCATACCTCATGGAATGTCTTGAGTGGGCGAATCCAACACAAATCAGCATTTGTTTGGTCTGAAGTAAAACTGACGTCATGAGGGTTATCTAAGAGTAACTAGAGAAAAAAGTTTTTCAAAGAAACTAAATTTGATGCTGCATAGACATACAAATGATAGACCAGACCGGCCCAATTTTTTTAACGGTGCATCCAACACCAATCTCATGTAGGCTAAGATTTCACAATTTTGTCAGCCAACAACAACACCAATTTCTGGATTTTCAGCAAAACGTGTAGAAATAGACGGACATCTTTTCGACACAGTTGCAGTATTCATGCACGTAGAGTTTTTCGGGATGCGGCTTCTCATTGTAACTATCATCCATAACATCACAATAATAGATAACTGGTGCGCAATGATGCTACGATTTCCGGGATACACCAAATTTATCAGAGAAGTAAAAGCCGCTAAATATTAGTATTACATGAATTGTGAAATGTGAAAATCCACCGAACTCAAAGTAAGCAAAGACAAGCACGGAAATCGATTGCCTAGTAGGCTATTGAGCAATAAACGGAATTGTGCAGATAGCAAAATTAATTGGTATGCCACTGCCACAAGTGAACGAAATTAAACGAAATGAATAGTTAATTCTATACGAAAACAGAGAAAATTTAAACTCTTACGTGTAATGTACCATGAAGAGGCAAAAAAACTAAGTACTGATATAAATACTAAATCTTTTAAGGCAGGATACTAAACTAAATATTCATGTCTTTAACCCTGCGGAAGTTTCTATAAATTAAAAGACAATTTAATATGCTACATTATAACGAAAACAAAACAAATAACAATCTGTACTATGGTATGCAAAAGTTAATGAATGAATGAATGAATACGTAAAAATGTTGCAAAAACATATATCGCACCAAGAAGCTCTCACACCTATCTTTGACAAAGAATAATATGGTATGCCAAAGTATCACAAATTAGAAAACAAAAACAAACTCTTTTAATGTTTAAGGTAAGGTTTAACTGAACCAAAGTCAAAATAACAAAGGAACACGAATATGCTTCAATTTTGCTGAAGTGTTAGGTCCACGTGAAACCCTAATGCAGTCTTCAACCATCGTAACCAGCAACAGAAAATATTTTTCGAGATAAATCTTCTTTATTATATTTTCTTTTAATTTATAAAAACTTTCGCAGCTTTAAAGATATGAATATTTAGTTTTTAAATTATTTTGAACCCAGTAAGTAAGCTTGTGTCTGCTACATGGCTTAACAGCATCCCTGAAAAACTGTGAATAATCATCACGTGTTATCAATAAGACGAGGAAGAGAAACGCGTCTACATGATGAAGAAAACTGAAAAATTAATAAAAAAAAAAGTAAAATAGAGGATTGTATGAGGTTTGTTGAGCGGTGTGCGTGTATTTGATTCTCGTAATTTCCAAGTAACATGGTTTTAATTGAATTAAGAAAAGAAATATTTTACTCAATAATATAAGCACTACGAAACAAAGCCGTTTTTATTATTATTTCTATGTTTAGGCGTCAAAATATTTGAAGTCGGGTAAATTCGAAGATGTGCCACTGACAGACATGAAACCCCGCAAGTACATCCAAAAACAAGAATAATTTTCAGCCATATAATTATTGGTCTTGATCACCAACACAAAGGACAATGTATTAGTAAGATAAAAAAAAACACTTAAAACTCACTTAAAACGTGTCATACTTACAATAAATGATACAAAAATACTTAAAAAATGCGAGTCCAGTAAACAGAGAGTTGTGCAACATTTCAGCCA